>VYZS01012014.1:13820-103458 GCA_013400695.1 Neodrepanis coruscans | reverse complement strand
TTTTTTTTTTTTCTTTTTCATGATGTAATTGTCATTTGACTTTTTGATAGCTTTTCTTCCCCCCACCGTGAGTTATAGTCAATTAAACTGAGTTTCACTATGGCAAAGTTGATCCAGAAGAAGGTTATTTCCACACATGCGTTTTCTTTTCCACTTCTGAAATAGTTTGTAAGTCAGACAAAAATTGGCCAAACAAAATATCTTCCATGGGTTGTTTTCTAAAGCAGAGATGCACTAACCTTTTCTCTATTTTCTATTTTGTTGTGTACAGTTTTGTTAAATCTGTCTTGAACTCTCCTGGCTTCATGTTAGATGATACCATGAGTTATCATTTAGGAAAACTTTGTTCTGAAAGCTCCAATCCATCTGAAATACACCGACGTTCTGAGAACTAATTCAAAACCTTCTGTATTCCCTGTTTTCTAAATGCCTTCAACCCAGCAGATCCCTGATTTTAAGAAGGCTGAAAGCCATGTTTTCACCTAGGGCTTTTTGCCACCAACACATACATTAATACCTTTGTGTGTGTGTTCCTCATGAGGTTTAGGAGACTTTTCTACTCATAAAGCAACATATTTATAAGATTGAGGTCCCTTTTGATATTTTATCTGATTAAAAACCTGATTAATCAAACAGAGCAATCATCTGAGATCCCTAAATTAGAGGCTAGGGCATTGATGGCTCCTTCTCCAGTGAACAGAGAGCACTGGGGGCCTGTGAAGGCAATGCTACCCAGCACAGAGCCCCAGTGCCCTCTGGCAGTCCCCATCTCCCTCTGCTGATTGCAGCAGGAACGCTGGGAGATGAGGTTCCTAGTGCAGGCACCTTGGTTAAAATGCCTTTGGTTAGGTGGGGATGAATCCGGCCCTTTGTACATTTGTGTGCTGGTGCCAATACTGTAAATCCTCACTCAGTGAAGGACTTCACTTATGCAAGCAAATATTGCCATTGGGGTCGGCAAGGGAGGACAACTTGTATGTTTACTGTGCTTCAGGAACATTCAAAATGTTGAATAATGCCAATCATTCGTTATGGAGGAGTCATCACCTCATGGGTGGAAACTGATAGGCAGTTTCACTGCAAATTACACAGCTGGTTGTGCAATTATTCAGGGATTTTAATTACAAAATGCACCTCTGTTTTATTGGTAGAAAATGGCTCAAATGGCAGATTGGCCCAAATAGATTGTTTGTTTACTCTTCTCTTTGAAATCTGAAATGAGGGATAAAAAATGGGTGCAAAGGCCTCTTTATGTGCTAAATATGGTTCTAATTTAATGGTGATGCCCCTGGAGAAAAGCGTAAGGGTCATGGGGTCTTTGTGAGAGATTTGGGGCTGAATTAGGCAAAAATGGCAAGTAAACAAGCGGCCTTTGGAAAAAAATATGTTAAAAGACAAGGAAATAGCAAAATAATCTAGTTGTGCAGACACCTGGCGGGGTTTGCTATTGACAGTAGTCGAGCCAGATTTTCCTCTTTGAATTTTGGCAAAAAGGTGGGTCCAGTTGTTTGTGCTTGACTTGGTGAACATGAACCTCTCTCTGTTCTCCCGCCATCAATCTCGAGCTCTTTCCTTCCCATTGGCCAACTCTCAATAGGAAGGAAGGACAGTGTTTCCATAAAATGCGGTAAGTGCGTGAAGTTCCTCCAGTGGTAAACACAGGGTTGTCTCTTGTCCTGGACAAGTGTCTCTCCTGATTCCTGGCTGAGGCCTTGGACTGCCAGGCAGTGATGGAGAAAGAGAGGGGGAACTTGCCTCTTCTGCCTGAACATAAGAGTATTGCAGCAATATCACACCTGATCCAGACTCAGCTCTGCTTGGCAAAGGCACCAGAGCATTTGCATACAATTTGGGATGGCAGAGTGAGTTTGCACAAGATCCACAGTGCGATTGAGGGTGTTGCTGGTCCACAATTAATATTTTCTTAAGTGACAACCCCTGGCTTGAAGAAACCTTCTCACCTAAGCCCTCGGAAGCATGTGAGGGAGGGTTCCTTTGGGTTCCTATGGTCTGTACATCACCTACTTTAAACGTTTAACTGGGACATTTTGAGAGGAACAAAGTTGAGACTGAGAAGGATTTATCCCAACAAAATTTAAAAGCTGAAGGTAACCAACTAAGTGAGCAGCAAACTCATCCCTCTTCCTTCCTTCTGGAATTAATGGGGAGATAAATAATCCTCCTGAGTTTGATTATCAGAGGTGAAGTTGCCCTCCAAGTGCTTTAGGTAGTTAGTCTGTGCAGTGCTTACAGGTGGAAGGCTGGCTGGAGCAGAATGTCAGATGCAGAGCACCTGGATCACGTTCATATGGTCTGAAATACAGAAAGGGTGAGCCTCAGTGGTCTGAGTGGGAGGATGCAGGGTTTGAGAGGTAAGGTCTTGGTCATGGATTCATGTTGATGAGAAAATACTTGTCGGTGTCAGTGGGATTTGTTCAGGCAATATGACTTGTATCTCTGGTCAGTGCAGCCCTTTCTGTCCCAAGAGCAAAAAGAAAGGAAGAACTCTAAGAAAGCAGGTTTTCTCCAGAGAGAGATTTGTGTGTGTGTGTGCAGTCCCACATGTTAGTTATGGGACAAGCCTGAGAGAAGTGAGAGGTTGTTGACAGGAGATATTTTTCCAGTGGAGCGAACTAGAGGAAGGCCCATCTGGAGTGGTCAATGGCTGAGCTGCAGGATGACTTGAGTTCCTTAAAGCTGTGTTTTCCCTCACATCCCTACTGGCTTGAATTTAATAAACAATATCCCCTCTCTCCCAGGCCATGCCTTGGACTCGTGATGAACCCGTTGCATTTCCTCCCTTTCAGATCACCCAGTTAAAGATTGAGAACAACCCCTTTGCGAAAGGCTTCCGTGGCAGTGATGACATGGAGCTCCACAGGATGTCCAGGATGCAGAGGTAACATGTGTCTCTGTTGTGGGAACTTACTCAAGAACTGCCTGGGCTTTGCTTTGCATGTCAAGTGTGGCTTGGACTAAGCCAGGATGTAGCAATGGTCCCTTCCCTGGAGTCTGCATATGCATTTTATATCAGGTTGCTGAAAGACCATCAGGATGTGGGGCCAAAATTCAGGACCTCCCTCTCTAAGGCCTTCACTGCTGCGTTGCAGGTTGTGTGTTGTCCTCCTGACTGCAGGGACCTTGTATTTCTTTCTGACATGTCCCCATCCAGAACAGCCTCTAGCTTTGTGCAAAACAGTGGTTTCTGTGGCTTCATGTGGGCTGAGACCTGTTTAAAGCAACCAGCAACTCAGATTGGCTCTGAGAAGCTCTGGCCATCAAGCTACTGTGGAAGAGGGGTTTTTTTCCTCCCCAGGTGACAGTGCTTTAAAGACAAAGCTCTCAACCTTGTCTGTGGAATAGGTTTGTTAAGAATGCTCCAGCTGCCTCTAGAGATCTTGGTGTGGAGTTCTGTGTTGTGTTGTCACTGGCTTTTGAGGGTCTCTGGCAGGAGGGGAGTGTTTGCCCAGTTGGTTCTGGATGTGCAGAGCAGGAGTGTAGGTGCGGTTAGCTTCAGGTTGAAGAAGGAATGTGTAAGAAAACATTGGTGTCTCCAGAGCCAGGTGTTTGAGGAGACCTTTTTGAATTTCAGTTTTGGACGTAAGTAAAGCAGCCGAAAATCAAACCTAAATCTTGTTTAAAAATCCTGTTTAAAATTCTTTTCTAAATGTCAGGTCCTGCTGGTAATTAACTTCATGCCTTTCACTTCATTTGGAACTTTGTCCATGTGTTAAAGCTGCTTCCTGGAACAAATGTTTTGCGGTAACAGTGCCATACCCATGATCATACCTAAGACAGATGTAGATGTTCAACATGGCATTTTGCAGCCAGGAGGAGAGGAAAGACTCAGGTACCTTATTCTCTAGGATCAGCAGAGCTGGATCTTTGTGGAGAGATGTAGGGACCTGCTCTGTGACTGCGATGGGGGAGGGCTCTTCCCACTGCCCTCCCAGGATCCAGCTGTAGGTGGTCACCCCAGGCTGGAGCACAGGTGTCAGAGACTCTTCCAGTTGCTGTAGTCGGTAACCTGAGCATGGCTCTCCATAGCCAGGAAAATCATGCTGTCAGGCAACAAATAATTCCTGTAATCCTGCAAACATGCCCATAACCCCATTCAAACGGGCAAATGTACCAGTGTACAAACACTTTCAGGCTCAGCCCCAGAAAAGCCAATATATATGTACAAAAAAC
Source organism: Neodrepanis coruscans (assembly GCA_013400695.1). Lineage (NCBI taxonomy): Eukaryota > Metazoa > Chordata > Aves > Passeriformes > Philepittidae > Neodrepanis > Neodrepanis coruscans. The sequence goes on along the minus strand of VYZS01012014.1, from coordinate 99,267 downwards.
AGATATATATAACACTTAATCTTCTCAAGCTAAATCATCTCTGCAAACTTCTGAATGTGCTCTGTGTTCCCTGCCTGCCCTTTCCAACGACAGCACAGATCCTGGCATAATATGTCAATATTTATTTATTTATGGGTGCACTACCACTTGAAATAGCTTCCCCCCACCCCATGCCAATCTCCCAGTCTCTACTGGAACTTGAGTAACGGTGTCCCCCCCCCACCATTTTTTGCTGCTAAACCAGCCTTTCATTACAGTCAATGGAAAGATTTGAAGGTTTGCATTCATGATGGGGTTTTTTGGAGCGGGAGGGAGGAGGTAGAACAGTGAGGACTATTAGAAAGGGCTTGATGCCATATGAAGAGCATGGCATCAAGCCATGCTGAGCTTGTGCTAAAAATTGCTTGGCATTTTTATGCAGGCCTGTGGTCATAGCCAATGATACAGTGAACAGAAACACTTGGAATATATAAATACACACACTTAGACCTGGCAGGGTTGGAAGGGTTAAAATCCACAGCGTTGGCTTTACAGGATAATTGCTGATGTTCACTTCCTTAATAACTTATCCTCTGTCCCGATAGCATAGAAATGGCTGTGTGCCTTTACAAAGATGTCATTTTTTTTTAAGGGAGGGCAGGATAAGATTATTATGGTAGAAGAAAGACCCATTCAATGTTGAAAATATGCACCCACCTTTGTGGCTTTTTTGTGTATATATGAATACATGCAAAATTATATATAAAAATATATGAAAACATATATAAAATAAGTTATATATATAATAAATCGTATATATAAAAAATAGATTGTGTCTATAAGATAAAGAACCATTCAGGATTGACTGTGTTAGAGAACTATGACCTACATTTTGTGGGTTTATATAGGTTTAACATATAAATTTATATTAAAATGTAATGAAATGTATGTAAAATACATTTTAATATAAAAATGTATTTTTATGAAGTTGCTTCCCAGTGATAGACCCACTCCCCATCTCACAGGTATAAATAAGTCTGTCTTGGTTTCAGGGGAGTGATGTCTGTTTATGCTGTTGAAGAATATGGTGAGATGTATTTTTAGTGCTATTCCTTCATTATGAAAAAAAAGTAGCTGGAAAAAACACACATTTTTATGACAGTGCACAGCCTTTTGTATCTGAAGCTGGTGACCTGACATTCATCAGGTCACTGATCATCTCATTAAGGGGTACAGCCATGGAAGGAATGATTTTTTCATGCTGAGGAAAGCCTCAGCATCTCTGTTTTCCTTATTTAAACCTCAAATGTTTCTTAATTCCCTGCAAAGCTGTTTTCTTTGAGAGCTCACCCCATGGATGGCAGGGTGAGTGAGGAGCTTAGAGCATTATTTGCTTAGAGCAGTTGCCTGCCTTTAAATAGCTAAAAACTGCTGTCCAGCCAGCTCTGGTGGTCTCCCTGCACCTTTGGCTGTCAGAGGATGAGAGGGAGACCAGTTTCCTGGATCCAGAATTATTTTGGTCACTTCAGAGTGGGTTTTGCAGAGGGATGAAGTAGAAGTGGGTCCAGGTGCTGGTGGAGACCTGGCTGGATGATTCAGTCCTTGAACACCTACCCTTAGCAAATGGTAGGGACTGAGAAGAAGGAACATAAAGCAGAGAAGAAAGACAGTTTCTAATGCCAAGAGTGAGCTCAGAGCGAGGCCTTGGGTGGCTTGTTACAGACTCTCCTTCTGTCTGGGGACAGAAGCTTTGTAGGGTGGATGGGGTGGTTTTGAGTCCATCCCTCTCCACTATTTTCTCCTTTCTAAGGCCTCCCATGTTGGTTTTTCTCCTCGTATTTTCCATAAAAAAAAACGTTAATAAGTCTGTCCAGGCAGTAAACTTCAGCCAGTAGTGATGCTAAGCTTTTCAACAGCACATGATTTCATTAAAGTAGAAGAACTATGGGCTCCAGAAATATCTAAATTCCAGTGAACACAGATCTGGTCTAGTGGAAGGTGTCCCTGCCTGCACCAGGGATGTTGGAACTAAATGATCTTTCAGATCCTTTCCAACCTGGGCCAATCTATGTTTCTGAAACATGATCATTTTTCCCACTACCTTTCTTTCCTGAAGCACATGGAAGCCCTTTAGCAGCTTCTTTGGTAGGATGGGTGCTCTGGGAAAATAGGTTTTTGAACATTTTCAAGTATCTGAGCATGATATTGAGTTTGTTTCCTTGATTAAGGAAAATCAAACAAACATACAAAACAAATACATTAAGAAGAAAGGAAAACACATTTGAGGAAAATGCACAGAGGGATGTGACTTATATTACATCTGTACCCTGGGATCATGCTGCAGTTGAAAAACATAAATCAGGCAAAAATTATGCTAGGAATTTAAGGTAAAGCATTACGTTTGGAGCCCTTGCCCCTCTGTACTGTAAAAATCTCTTTTGTCTCCACTTAGAAATTCTGCCTGTGCCAAGGGGAATTTGGTTTGGAGTGCAAGAGTTAATACACGTGGCAGAAACCTGCAGAGGGTGAAGCTTATGCAGAGACACGAGATCAGCAATGCAGATGCCAGTGTAGGACTTTGCCCTGAAAATTCCCCATACATCAAGAGTCAATGAAACTGTGCTAATAAACAACAGCTATTGGGTGTTTTGGGGCGTTGCGTACAGATCACAACTGCTTTTTTTTTTTCCCCATCTGTCAGAGCCAAAGGACAGCAGGGGAGAAGAGTTTCTGGGTCTGGGGCTTGAGCCTTGTAAGAGAGCAATTCTGTTAAACCCTGTAACCACTTTTTCATGGTCATCTATGTCTCCCATTGTCTTTGGTGGTTGTTATGGGTGCTAAAGAGCTTCTGGAAGTCTCAGGCCCCAGTTACTCTTTATTCAAATTAATGCAATTTAGCCTTGAAGCTTATTATTAACAAAGGTTTTGAGAGGGATGATGATTCCATGCAATGGTGGCTCTTGGCTCCCTGGATGGGTACCCTTGGCCTGTTCAAAGTGAGCCCAAGATCCACATGACAGAGAAGAGCAATGGAACAGTTTGACATTATGGGTGTGTTTTCTCTGTCAAAGATCGTGACCCACAGTTTGCTGCCTTTGGCGTTAATCCAGACTAATCTTGTTGGCTCCAAAGGAATTATTTCAAAGATTCCCATGCATAATCAAGAACAGAAACTGAACCAGACAAAAAAGACATAAAATCAGTTCCATGATTCAGAGCTGCCATTACAGAGATGACAGTGCATTTTGGGGTGCCAGTCGAATAAAGGGATGAGCTTCTAGGCTCCAAAGGGGTTGTCTACTCTGGCATGTTAACTTTGTGTTGGACTGATAGGTACCAAGCTGCCTAATGCAAGTCATTTTCAGGCCACTGAAAACATCCTTGTTCTTCTTGTGTCTTCTCATCACTTCTTTACATCCATTTCCCATATTCTGTCACTGAAATCTCCCAGGAGCCACTCATTGTCTGAAACATTTTCAGTGTGAGACTGAGAGTTATAACATCTGCTGGAGAGACGATGCTTTCCTCCAGCAAACATCCCCGAGGAAATTTTCCTGGTCAGAGTCCCAGTGGAAACTGGAGGCTTAAAATGTATTCTATAGGATTTGATGAAATTCAGATGAAATCCAAAATAAAACTCTACAGACCTCACTGGAGGGTATCCACAGCTCTTCTAAAGTGAGAAAGCAAGCTCAAGAAACACAGGGTAGATGCAGTTTTTCCTGTTGAACCTTCTTTGAGGGATCTACTCAGCAGGACCCGACCTGCAGAAGTTCAGCCCAGCACAAAGGGATACTGCTGTTGTCTCTGCTGGCCAACATCCACTCTCTGTCTCCTCTTGCATTCCTTTCACTCGAACATGAACAGCAGAATTTCTCTGTAAGAATCTAGCTTTTTGTTTGTCTGATATTGATAGCTCCAGATCTCCATCTCATTCTTTCCACTGGTAGTTCAGTGTTGCACTGATTTTTTTGGGGCTACACTGCTCAGAGGATTTGTGGAAGGACTGACTAGAACCATCATAGAATAGCATGTCCAGCCTCTCACACCAAGTCCTTCTCTTCAGGGCTGTTCTCCATCACCAGCCTGAACTGATATCAGTGGCTGACCCAACCCAGGTACAGCACCAGCCCCTGCTCTTGTTAAACCTCGTGAGCTTCCCATGCCTGCACCTAATCCAGGGTTATTGGACCCCTTCACATTCTGGCAGAAAGGGCAGGACATCTGGTATCTTGGGGGAAAAAACTGCAATAAGCAGCCTCATGTATTTCTCAGTGGACATTTTTTTGTATTGCTGGACATCCAGTCTCAGATATTATTTTCTGTGGGGCTGGTCTGCAGTCATTGCACACAGAGAGGTCATATTTAATCAGAGGGTAAGGCTGAAGGAAGTACTCAGTAATTCCTCTCCTACCATGTCCTTTCCTGTAGTTTATCCACTTCAGACTCTCCAGACAGCCTCTCGAGAGTGATTCAATTTTATTTCAATATGCTGGAAATAAGCTGAAATGAATGCACAGTGACAATTGTTTTGTCGGTTTTTTTTTTTCTTCCCTGGGAGATGGTATATTTATTCCAGTCACTGTTTTGTTTCTTTTTTTTTCTTCCTTTTTCTATGTCTGTTATGGCTGACTTCCATTTCTTTCCTACTCTTGAGTCTCAGCAGGAAGGACAACAATTTGTGGCCTGGGAAAAATAACCCCCAAAGCCATTCAGCTATGTTTGCACATCTGGAATTGGGGGTTGATTCTACACCCCTGGGCTGGGTGGGAGGAGGGGATGGAACTGATAGGATGACAAACATTTGCCCTTTTGTAGTGACAGACCAAGTAGGAGTTAAAATCTCCCAAAAATTTGGAAAGAGGGAAGGGGAATTACTACGTTCAGCCACTGATAGAGCTTGCATCAGATTTTAGACTAAGATGTGATATCGTGAACAAGATCTGGACAGCTCAGAGAATTCAAAGGATGTTGCTGGAACCTGGAAGCAACTAACCAGGGGGACACCCTTTTCCATATCATGCTTCATCTTGACCCTGAACAGATATCAGTGATCCTTGGGATCTGATGTTTAATAAGTCTTTTGAAGCGTTGTTACCATGAAGTACAGCAGCTCTGGAAAGCCTTGGTATGAAATGTTTTCTTCAACATCAGAAATATCAAAAGCATCCAAAATATCAGAAGTGTTTTCTAAAATAACTTGCTTAGGGCCAGTAGGGGTTGGATGCTTCAATACAGAAGCTTCCTGGTTATAAACTGGGCATCTTTGAAGAGACTTTCAACAAGGTTTTTGTCTGGCAGCTGCATTTACTGTGCATTGGTTGGTACATTAGGAAACTTCAAGTTTGCACATGAAAATACATTGATAATTTTTACTCTCTTACAGCTTAATGATAAGCAAGGAAGTGAACTGGATGTAACTTGGTGAAGGTCTATATTTATAATTTATTTTTTTAAATTTTGATTAGTTTGCAGAGCCCAACAAGGTTTCTGGTTCTGAGAGTACAGAACCATTTTGAATTTGCTCCTTTGATTTTCTTGCTAGGTATAAATTTGTGGTATAAATGACCTTATGGATCTCATAGTGAGGGGATTATTTGACCAGGGGAAGGGGAACATGTCGTGGGAGAAAATGAGACCAAGTTTCCTAATTCCACCTGTCAGAGGTCTGATTTGAGTGGAAGTGCTTGAGAAATGCAGCAGAAGTCCACTTGTAAGCCTGATCTGTAGGGTCAGGGCTATATGATGAACTTTAAGTGAAATTTGTGTGCTATTAGGAAAGATATGCAGAGCTGGTGTCCAATCCTATGGGTCTGGGAAACCTGTAGCCGTGTGGGAGTTACAAACTGAGTCCAGACTGAGTGCCTTCACTGTGCTCTTGGACCTCATCCTTGATTTCTTTTCCCTCAGCTTTAATGAAAATGGAAGTAATAGTCTCTCCTAGTGGCCCCTCAGCTGCAAACTCAGTGATGCAGAGACCCTGTAGTACCTTGTGTGCCTCTCCCCTGTCCTCTCTGCTATTGTAATACACTAACTGCAGTAACTAAATATTCACAATTAACCTCCAACAGGATTTAAATAGACCAGTGACAGCTTCCTTCCTTGTAAACTTTTTTCCCAACCAACTTTTTTTTTTTCCTTCTAATTCTGCAATTTTTAATGCAAAAAAAAAGTCGCCTATTAATACTCCTAATGTAAAACTAACTCACATTCTGGCCCAGGAGCAACAGCCTCTTCCTTGCTGTGTAGAAAATTTTCTATATTGCCTGTCTAAGTCAAGGTTTAACACTTTTTCCCCCTTTCTGCTTTGCTACAGTTTTTTTTGAACACCAAAATTTCTGGACAAACCAGTCATTTTGTGCCAGCAACAAACAAAACCTTTCATTCCATTAAAGTATAGCCCAGGATAACAACCACCTATTTCAGGAATAGCAAACTTTAGGGGAAGGGGGGAGGAAGGATCTGATCCATTTTAGTTTGTCCTTCAGTCTTTAAAAATGGTAGGTGCTTTATAAGGTACCAAAGATATCTCTTTATTAGAGCTCAGCTCCTATAAGGAAGAATATGTAGAAACACAGATATAAGTGCCCATGTGGATAGAAAAATGGCAAAGTAATAGAAAGAGAATATTTTAGATATTTAGTTAGAAAATACTTTGCTTCATCTCCCTCCTCAAATAGTTGATTTTTTGGCAAAAATAGCACCCAACATGTTTTGACTGAAATGGAAATATTTCAGTCTGGAGTGAAGTTATTGCGATACCTCCTGGGAACTGGTGTTTGGAAACTCGGTGTCTCCAATGTGTTCCCTCTCCAGTGTGATTCCCAGCTCCTGCCACATCCCATGGAACACCACAGTCCTCTCTTACAGCCATGGAGCCTGTCATGTTCTCTGGAAAATGCAATCGGAAAGGAATTTGGTACCGAGTACACAAGGAAGGTGCAGAATCCTGACACTACCTGTGCTCTGGCACTTGGGATAAAGATACTGCTGTTTCAGGCAAACAGGTCCCTTATGAAAAGAAAGGAGTTGGGGTTCATTTTGGACATGAGGAAGAATCTCATGATTGGGCTTTGGAAAGGGCTGCCCATGGAAGCGGCGGAGTCCCCACCCCTGGAGGTGTTCAAGGAACAGCTGGATGTGGAACTTGGTGCTCTTGTCTAGTTGACATGGTGGTGATTGCTCAAAAGTAGAATTCAATGATCTTGATCTTTTCTGACCTCAGTGATTCTGTGAGAATATTTTTTTTATCAAGAAAAAAAATCAGATTATTTTTTTCCATCTCAGAGCAAAATAAAAGAGAAGAAGAAAGAAAAAAAATCTTAGGTGAGAAAAATCTGGGGATGTTTTCCTGGTGTTTCTGTGGTGCTTTGCACAGTGAGGGTCTGATGTTGATTGGGTCTCTCTGAGCTATGTGGATCTAATCCCATGTTCCAAAGAGATATCCGATATTTCCCCCCCTGAAACAGGGAGAGACTGTGAAAGCAGTCATCTCTACATCCTCCAGAAAAGCCACAGAGAACATGATGTGGCATCATGCCATGGCATGTCCTTGCTTCCCCTCCCCTGTAGCTCACAGGTAGCCCACTGAAAAAAAGAAAACGAGGCTCTGTCATTTCTTAAGGATCTGGAAGTTGATGGTGTTGGAGCTGAGAAAGATGAAACCAGCCAATCCACGCAGCAGCCTCTCACTGGGGAGGAGAGCTCCTTATGTCACCTCCTTGTGGATTGTCTCCTTTGAAGGAAAACATGATAGGGGTGCAGCTTTGGGATGTCATGCTGGTATTATTTCCACAATGATCTCTGTGTGAAGGTGAAGCATGACAGGAGCAGGCAGCTCAAAGCCATGCCCTGATGGGACTGGGAGATTCCCTAGAACCCAGAAGATTCAAGGGTGATCTATGAGGTTTTATGGCCATACTTGTTGATCTTCATTAAAGCTGCCCTCCTGTAAGAGCTCCTGGAGTGGAAATGTAAGTGCTGGGTGTCCACAGGCAGGTCCTCTGAAGCCCACCACGTACCCTGGCATCCACTGTCTCTGCTTCCTCCCCAATCCATCTCTCTTTTGCTCCTTGTGCACAGCCTGGACTTCAGTTCTGGGAAAAACCTGCCTGACCAACCAGCCTGAGTGGCTGGGAAGCTGTGCTGGGAGTGCTGGGAGTAGCTTCTGGGCTTCCAGGGGATGAAACCCCACCTTTGGAATAGGCTTTCCTCGGCAAGCAACCAGTGCCCAGGGTTTGGAAAGCTTTCCTGGCACAATGAGAGACACATTTATTTGGTTTTGAGCTCCTGGGTGAGTTTCCCCTCCATTACAGCTTGGTTGCTGATGTTTCTGGCAGCCACCACAGCAGTGGTTTGGATGAAAGCTCCCTGCTGTGAGTAGGTTTATATAATTGCTATTGTTAAATTTTGTAAATAAGTTCTGAGTTCTACAGCAATCGGTCCTTTCTGAGGGGCATAACTGGAAATTCAGGGCTCTTCCTCCTCATGTAACTGGCCAGGTGAGCCTGTTGATGGGATTTGAGGATCTATCCTTGCTCCAGCACAATGATTTTGGGCAGGTGAGTAGGATACCTCGCTGCCAGCTTGGTCCAATGGTTACAGCCTCAAAGTCAAAGGAGAAACCTTGTTTTGGAATCTGGGCTCTGTTTTGTGTCTGCTTTGATCCAGGTGACACTTTGGAGGTGTTACTGTACTACCTGATCTTTGTGCATTTCAGTGGGTGTTTGGGTTTAGGGAAAACCCAGCTATCTTGGACACAGCTCAGGAGGAGGCTTGTACCTTGCCTGGAGCCTCTGGGACCCCCTACTCATCATCAGTTCTCCCTCCTGCAGAGCAGAAATAATCTTGTCCAACCTCATTGCTGATGTTCTTGGAGAAATGTCTCCAAAACACACTGTAGGGCCTTCCAGGAGAGGTGATTTCCAGCCAGTGTCGGTAAAGCATCTCTGTTTCAGACCAGAACTCGGAGCAAGAGAACAAACCTGACTTTCTATTAGGATTCACCCTCCCAGCCTGGCTCTGCTCAGGCTGTGGCTCTGGAGTGCATCAAATCCCTGTGATTTATTTATTTCTCTTTTCTGAGCACTCTCAAGTGGAGCTTGTTCTGTGGTCCTGTGATTTCCCCCATCCAGGGCAATCAGAATGACAGAAAAGGAATGAGGACAGCTACCATAAGGGAAAAAAAAATAGACCTAAATATTTAAACCCTCTCTAAGTCGACTTGGCAGAAATAAGGTTTTTATTTACATGAATGTGCACATCTGCATATACATTATAAATAGTATGCAGTTTATAAATGCTATAATATGTAAATATAAACCTTGTTTTGCTATAGCTGCATGTATCTATTTCATGTATGGATGTACCATAGCAGCTAAGGCAAAAGAGGCATTAATTTAGAGGGAAAGGTACTAAAATGGAAAGGAATAACAAGTGCTGCATGGATAAAGTGTGATGGGGCTGCAGTCTTCTGGGAGAGATGTCTCTATTTCCCTGAAAGCCTAAACAAACACCATGACACTAATGTGCTGCCTTAATTTATTAATCTGCTGATCTATTTATTAATTGATTTCTCTTCTGACTTGTTTCGCTTTTTGTTTCTTTGCTTTCAGTAAAGAGTACCCGGTTGTTCCCAGGAGCACAGTGAGACAAAAAGTGTCCTCGAATCACAGCCCCTTCAGTGGTGAGACCAGGGTCCTTTCTGCCTCCTCCAACCTGGGCTCCCAGTACCAGTGTGAGAACGGGGTGTCCAGCACCTCCCAGGACCTGCTACCGCCTGCCAACCCCTACCCGATCTCCCAGGAGCACAGCCAGATCTACCACTGCACCAAGAGAAAAGGTCAGACCTTGGCTCCTCCCCACTCTCTGTTTTCCCCCTCCTAACATGACTGTCAGCCTTATTTCCTGATGTTTCCCCTTGCCCACAGGCTGAACAGCCCCAGCCTGCTTTACAGTGACACTTGAGGATGAGTGAGGGATGAGGTTTGTGTGCTGGAGATGGGCAGCTCCCCTAGGCTGGGTTGGGAGACTCCTCTCACCCATTTTAGCCAAAAATCCCATCTCCACTGCTGGGCTGGGAGCTGGGCCAGGCTGTTCAGAGGGGTGGCAGTGCCTTTCACCCACGGTGAATCCACATTTGGAAAGATAGCTGGTGCCAGAGATAAAGATGACTTATCTGTTTCCATGGGTCCTCAGACAGGCTTAATCTCCAAGTGGAGATACCTTGACAGCTTGCATTTTGCACAGTTTTTGACTCAGGGTCTCACAGTTGGGAGACAGTTTTCTGTCTGCAGAAAGCAATTCCATTTAAATGCTCAGTCTAATGAATGGTGCCTGGGATTGAAAACCATGATATCCACGTTCCTTCCCCTCTGGTGCAACTGACCTGCTTTGACAGAACTTGAGGGATCAAACTGTGAGGGCTTTACACTGACTGCTCAGCTCGTCCTGGCGTGAAGAGCCTCATGATAGTAATGGGATAATAGTTTTGGGCAGGAGTGAGTGGTTTGTGGTGTCTCCCTTCTTCTCCCAAAGCAATGGGAATGTTTAGATGCAGAAATGCTTAGAGGACTGAGACAGCAAAAGCCTCAGATCAGCTCTACTCCAGATACTCAGAAAAAACTAGAAAATTTCCAGGGCTAAATACAGCAAGAAGTGACAGGAGATGGCTACTGCCTACCTCTACTCCCTTTTCTCAGGATTTAATCTATGTTGCAGTGGAAAAGCTGAGAGAAGTCTGGAAGCACCTTGACACTTGAGTGCACCAAGAATTTCTGCAGCCCACTAGCCTCTCCCTATAGCAGATCCCTTCCTGCTTCCCTGCATGGTCCTATGAGTCAGATACAATTTTTATTTTTAGTAACATAACCCTGGGGCACTGGGATGTGCAGACACATAGTCTAAGGTAGTGGATGCTGGGAAGTGCTGGCAGAGGAGGCAAGAGGGCAGTGGAAATCTCTCTTGTGTCCTCGGTGAATCTGCTGGATGTTGTAAGAACACATGTGTTGTGTACAGGTGTATGTGCAAAACTAAAGAAGTTGAGATATTCAAATATCTTCCTAAGACTGAGCTAAACTGGAAAACAGAGGTGTCATTTTTCTCCCCTCTCCAGCTGACCAGGTGACTCTCATGCTCAGAGTGTGTTGGAGCTGGGACTGGAAATGATGATGCTAGACTTGATCTGAATGTAAGGTAGGGAGTAAGGAGGTGCAGCAGCTTCCCAGAGTGTCCCCTAGGTCAGAGGTGGGGTGTGTGGCCTGTTTTACCCCTGTACTGGTGTGGGGCTGTGTGTGTGAGGTGCTGGGACACAACTGTGGTGCCGCAAAGCCCCACTTGGTGACAGGAGGTCGCACCCACCCTTGGTGTCCCTCAGCCTGTGATCCATCCTCACTGCTCCTCTGCCCTGGGAGCTGAGCTTTCACCGCTCCTCTTCCCCTCTGCAAAACCTAACCAAAACAAGCTGGCCCAAATGGCAACAAACCCTTTGGACAATCTCTGACTGCTGCGTGTCCCCGCACCGCGGGGCAATTCATCATTCGCCTCCACATTGTAACGTGATAAGGAATCAACAGAGGTTTCCTTCCAGTTTTGGGATTCCCGCTAAGTGGTGTCTCCATGGGTGGTTTCCCTAAATCCCCCAATTATCTCACTTCCTCTTATTGTCACAAAAGAGACGACTATCTGCCCTGTAATAAGCTCCCCGGCCCCTCTTGGCCTGCGTGGCCCTTGCGAAAGTGCAGGGGACTGGCAAAGGGAGCCCTTGTCTGCAGGGCTGATGGCCCCTCATTATCTCTGCGATGGCTTGAGTGGCACAAGCAGTTAAGGGCTTTTTATCAAAGCCGCCCAATGCTTTAATCAAAGAGAAGCAGTGTCCTGTCCGATACCACCGGCTTCTTCCGTGAATTTGGATGTCTCGGGAGCCTGAGCCTCTGCTTTCCTCCCTGTGCCTTCTCCCGCCCCCCCCCCCTCCCCTCTCCATGCATCCACTAAATCGAAAACAGCCACCAGGGCTTAAAGAAAAGAAACACAAAGTTAATGGGAAACAGAGAGCCAGCCTAAGCTGCCAAGCAGCTCTTTGCAAAGTGAAATTAATTAAAATAAAAAAAAGTCACTAGAGATGAGCAATTCTGTTTGGATAAATCAGAACGTGATCTAAGGTTTCCTCTTGGAGTCTGACTGAGCATGGCACTTCCTCCTAGCACCGAGCAAGAATCTTTGTTGGACTTGGGAAAACAAACCTATGTGTAATCTTCCTCTTTTTCCAGCCTCTCATTTCTGAGCTTTCCCTCACTGCTTTCTTACAACTCTGCATAGTATTACCAAGCCTCACCATCTAAGAAAATCTGAAAGCGAGGGTTTGTTTGATCCTATTACCCCTTTATCTATTTTCTGGACTGGAAATCTTACTGGTTTTGTTGGATTATCCACTCCCCAAACATTGACTCCTCCTCAGTCAGTTTAGGATTTATCTAAAGCAGATTATTTCTTTTCACAAGGTTATGGATAAGTGCTCTGAGGCAGAGGGTAATTCAGCTGTGTTTGAGACCAGCTGATGTGTTACATCTTCTGTAATAAATTCCACCAGTATTTTCCAAGAGAGTTTCTCAAATATGGATGCTTCTGTCTTGGACATCTCATGAGATTTCTCCATATCCTTTTCAGTCAGGGTCAAGCCTTGGTTTAGGCTCAGTTAGGAATAGGTCTGTGTTCAAGCAACTCAAAGGAACCTTATTCAACTTTTACTTCCTTGGTGACCTCAGACAAAGATTATGCTCTGGTTGACAGTGTTGTTCTTAGCTGTCAAGTCAAGATGGATTCACTGTGGAAATCTGATATGGAGTTACATTAACAGAGAGCAGCAGAGCTGTGAGAGGATGTTATCTCTGAAGGCTCCTCTGGTTCAGGGAGGAGATGCTCTCCTGGATGAGGAAGGAAGGAAGGACACATCCCAGAGCTCCAAATCTGGTGATTGCTGGTGTGCAGGTGGGAGTGCAGGGTCACAGCATTGGGAATGACCTCAGTGTGCTGCAACAGGGTCGCTGCTCCAGATATAGGGAATGGTGAGAATCATCCTGCATTTTATCCCAGCTCCATGCTGAAATTGCTTATGGCATGTGAAAAAGTCACTGGTCTGGAGAGGATGGATTATGTTCAGTCCTGTATCTCACCAAGGAGCGGCTTCAGTTCTTGATATGGATTTTCAGGCTGCAACAAAGAAAAGTTTGAGCACTGTCTTTTTTTCTAGTTGTTCTCCACCTCTCCCTCTCTCATTGTTGTTGGGAGAAGCCAACAAAATCAAAAAGACTTACCAGCAGGCAGCTTTTTTCATGTCTTTCATTTAGGCCCACATCCCAGTTAGGATACTGGGGCTTGTTTTCTCTTGTGTTATTCTCTCCTTCAAATTTCCAGTGGACTAAATAGTTATCCCTCTAAACCTCTTCTCCCTCCCAGCCTTACACAATTTCAACCACTTGGCAGATTTCTGGGATGCTTGTGATGCTGAACAGGAGGCAACTGGAACAGCCTCTCCCTGGGGACGTTATAAAAGTCATGTTGGCACTCTGGGGGAGAAGAGGGTTGTAGCAGAATCCACTATTGTCAACCAGTGAGGACTGTATCCTTCAGCCACCTAACTTGGGCATGCCACTGGCCGTAGGGAAGAATATATCTTTAATCTCCTTCCTGCTCTGATGAGGTTGGTGGAGGTTTCCTCCTCCTTCTTCTCAAGAAAAGGCAATGTTAGTGTGGACAGATCTCTTCATTGGCTGAACTGGTTTCTTCCTTATCCCACCCAACTTTTCTTTCACTCAAAAAACTTGCAGGACAAAGTCCAGGTATAGGATATCTTAGAGGACATGCTGCTCATCCTACTGATGTTAGAAGATGTAATGAGTTGGCCAGGGCTTGAGCCCTGCTGGAGCTGTTTGCAGATGATGAAGTAGAGCACAGAGCAGGGTGACTGGAACACTGAGGGTAAGGAAGAGCCTGCCTGCATGGTGGGGAGATACTCAGGGGCTGGTGGGCACCCAGCTTTTCCTGTGCAGATGTTGCTTGTGGCACTGCAGTTCCAGCAGCTTTGTACCTCCTATGAATAAAGACTAAAGGAGCTGGGCCTGTTCAGTCTTAAGAGGAGATGATTAAGAGGGAACCTCAACCATGTCTATCAGTATCTGAAGGGAGGGGTCAGAGGATGGATCAGGCTTTGGCTCAGGTGTGCCCAGCAATAGGATAAGAGGCAATGGGCAGAAACTGATGCCCAGATAGTTCCACCTGAACATGAGGAAGAACTTTTTTCCTGTACAGTGACTGAGCACTGGGACAGATCACCCAGAGAAGCTATGGAGTCTCTCTCACTGGAGATGTTCCAGAACTGCCTGGACACGAGCCTGTGACATGTGCTCCAGGATGACCCTGCTTAGGCAGGGAGGTGGGACAACATGACCCACTGTGGTCCCTTCCAATCTCACACATTCTGTAATCCCACTCTCCCACCAGAAATGTCTCCTATGCCTCTGCAGGCAGTTCTGGCAACTAGCTGCCTCTGGAAGAGATTCCAGTTTTTGGAGTTGGATTGTCCCTGCTCTACAATCCTTTATGTTGTGTTCCCCTACAAGGCAACACATCCCTGTCAAAAATGGTGTGATAGCTGGAATAACTAGTGTGTCTTAGGTTCTATGTCCTAGGATGTACTTCTTATTGTTCTTTTAAGGATGTTCGTTTTGGTTGAATTTGCCTTTTTCTTTTCATGTTGGATGCCCTTGTCAGCCTTGCCACCCTGGTTTTGCCTGTTCAGGCTTGTGCTAGATTCATGCTAAAATCCAGACTGGATAAAACAATAACGTTGGTGATAATCACCCATTGTGTCTCCCTCACAAAGTTGGGATGAACCTCCTGTAATGCTCTGGAAGTGTGGGTGAGCTTTGAAAACTAAAACATTTAGGTCCCATTCTTCATAGTCTTCTGTCCCACGGATCTGACTGTCAGGAATTGGAACTGCGATCTCCTGATTTACACCAGGGAAGGAGGCGGGCCCAGCACACCCTGAAGTCCAGAGACTTCACATGTTTGCATTTCACTCTGGATGGCCCTAATCTTGGAATTGGGAAAATTCCATTTAAAAAGCCATTTGTGTGGTATTTACAACCCAGCTGGAAGCAGTAAATACCGGAAATCTTGGAACTGCTTATGCTCTCACTCCAGCTCCTTCATTAGATAGATCATCAAATTCCTTGTGAGGGAGCCAGTTTCCACCCCATTCTGCAGGCTCCGTTTTCCTTGGATCCATTTCGGAGCAGTTTCTCGCTGGTGCTGGCAGCTTCCCCTTCTTGGCAGAACCTTCTGCTTTTTGAGGTTTGTGCAACATCAAGGGGCTGGTCACAAGAGCTGATTGCCACCCTTGGCTTCCAAGAATAGCAACAAAAGTGGAGGATGATCAGCATCTCCCAGGATGGTCAGCCCCTCTCAGATGTGCCCAGCACCTCCAAGGGCTCAGTGGCAAGTGGAAAAGGACAACAAATTGCCATCACAGAACCAACATCAAGGATCAAACCCAGAGCAATCCCAATTACACTGATGCTGAGGTGGTGAGAGGACTTTCAGGGAGAGGATTGTGACTTTGAGATGGACTGTCCAGGCTCCAGAGCTGGTGGGGATGAATTTAAACTGCAGCTTTCAGCTCTGCCTGAGAGATGTCTTTGCCTTGTCTTTCTTTTGCTGTTCTTTTACTTGAACACGTTCCCTTTCCACCCCCAGGTCTGTTCCACACACCCTGGGGATGCCCTTCACCTGCTCTGTGCTGGCTCTGATCTCCTCTGCAAGGAGTGGTGGGACAGTGCCAGGTCAGACTAGAGAGCCTGTGTAAATCCATCAGCAACCAGCTGGGATTCTCCGGTGTGTGATGCAGGCACACTGTTCTCTTCTCTCTCATGCACTTCGAGGTTGCATAGATGAGAAAATCACCAGGAAGAAGGGCCAGAGGGCAGGAAGAAGCTGTTTAGGGCAGGATGTAATTCTTTGTCAGTGACTGTATCCTATTTGAGGATGGGTACAGGGTCCTTACACATCTGAAAATCTAGAGTGATGGTTCCCTTTCCACGTACAACATCAGCAAGCCTGGGTCTAGAGAGACTAGCAGAGCAATCCCAGCAGTTTACAGAAGGAGAGAGGGCTCCTACAGAGTTTCCACTGAAATTCTGGTTGGTTTTGCTTTTTTCTCTTTGCTTGTAATGAGTCCTGGAAGTGGCTCCATAAAGCTGTAGCTCTGCCTGGCTGGACTGTGGCAGGCAGAAAAATGTCTGGGCTAAATGGAAAAATCAGCAGCCTCAGGTTGTAAGTCAGGCAGTTTTACACAACGGAAAAACAGAGTTTGACTGGTTTGTGTTGTATATTTAAAAAAAATAAATATAAAATAAACAGTCAAACCCCAAGCCAGTGATTTCTAATGCCAGCAGAGTGGTGTGGTTTAATGCTGAAAACTTTATTAGCAGAACAATGCTGCATTTTATAAGACATTGTTTTTCCACCCTAGTGTTCTTATTACTCAGCGGTGGGATAGGGATCCAAAACTTTTATGCTGTCTGTAAAAGCTGGAGCTCAGGCTGCTCTTCCAGATGTAGCTCCCATCATAGAGCCATGATCAGGAGTGAGGTTAGGTCTGTGCTTCCAGCTTTTGTCTTTTGGGAGGCTACATCCTCTCTGCTGCTCCTATATAAAAGGGACCTGACCCAGATAAGGGATGGTGATACACTTCTGCATCTCTCAGCTCATTGTTTCAGCTGTTTTAAAGATGAAATTGCATTGTTTGCTTATCCCAACCCATTTTCCATCCTGATTTAAAGGGAAAGTAGAAGAGGAAGGTGACTTGATTATCAGGGCTCTGCATTGCTGGGGTGAGCAGGCCAGGTTTGGTGTTTTCTGGAATTAAAAATGAAATGGGACTGTGGTTTTCCAGCTGAATTTGTGGGTCAGCAGCTGTTACAACGTCAAAGGACACAGAGGTGAACAGCTACATGGTGTGTAGCTCAGTACCTTCTGTTTTCTGGGACTGTTGGACCAAAATGAAAACAAGACTTGTGTCCATCTGGACTTGGGAGACACCTGGGTGGGAATAATGAGTTATTTTACCTGCAGAATGGGTGCAGCTTCTGGGATAATGCATCAGGCTGTTTACAGCAATAAGGGTGTGTGCATATGTGTGTTTACAAGAAACTAAAGGCAGCTGTGCTGCCCACCTGCATCTCCTGGAAATGAGACATGAGCACTCACATTGGAGCAGCCTGGAAGCAGCACCTGTGCATCTTGTGAGGCTGATTTTTTTTCTGCCTTGAATTTTGGTGCTGAAAAAATTTACAGCTCTAAATACGTTGATTGAAAAAAATTTGAAATAGGTAATTTTGTGTGGTATTCCTTCAGATTTTACCCCGTTGAAATCAGAAGGGCTTTAACAAAGTAGGATGTTTTTCTGCCTGCATCAGAAATGATGTTTTTGAAGCAGCAGCAAAGTTAATCTGTGTTAGAACAAGCTCCCCTTTGCTTGCCACGCTGTCCTTAAAATCTCTTGGTGAAGTGCTCGTCCCTGGGAACTTTGCCATCCATTTCAGTGGAGCTGGATTTCATTTGATGACCCTGTGAATGAATAAATAAGTGCACATTCGTTTATTCATTTTGCTTCACCCTAGAGATTTCACCTAAATTGTTTATCTCCTTCCCTCTGTTGGCCTGGGATGCTGCAGGAAACAAAGGGCTCTGCAAGATGTGCATGTTGCTTCTAGCTGTGAAATTTACTTTTCTCTTTTGTTCCCCTTGGCTTCAGCACACAGCCCTGAGTGGATTTATGTGCCCAGCTGCCTTGGCACAGCTGAAAACCGGGGCTGTAAAACTCCAAATCTGATTGTCTCAACTGTGCCATCACTGATGCTCTCCTGGGGGGATTTTTATTGTGATCTCCATTTTTGTCCTCTTTTTTATCCTGAAAATATGTCATTGTAAAGGCTTTTAGTTAACAACATCAGCTCTGAGCCTTTTGGGTAGGAGTGGGGACTTCTGTTAGGTGCAGAAGTCTGCAGGGAGATGTTAATCCTCAAGTCAAAGCAATGGCAGCAGGAAGGACATCAGGAGTTTGTGGGGGTGTGTGTGGGACATCACCCAGAAAGCTAAGCCTCAGGATGTCTTCAGTATCTTATAGCCTTGATTTTCCTCCCAGAGCTCCTAACTAATCCCTCCCCAGTCCAGCATTCAGGACCAAGTGCAAGCCTTGGTTTTAGCAGGATTGATTCAGATCAATTCCAAGGAAGTGGGGATTTGCACTGAGAGGAGTGTCTGGAGCAGGCTGTGTCCTTGGTAAAATGAGGATTGTGGAGAGGGAGGTTCAGCTGAGGGCATGGTATTGTTCGCTACCAGGAGTTTTCTCTCCCAACAGATGAGGAATGTTCCACCACTGAGCATCCCTACAAGAAGCCCTACATGGAAACATCTCCGGCAGACGAGGATCCTTTCTACAGGTCCAGTTACCCCCAGCAGCAGGGACTGAACACTTCATACAGGACTGAGTCAGCCCAGCGCCAAGCATGTATGTATGCCAGCTCTGCTCCCCCCACGGACCCCGTGCCCAGCCTGGAAGACATCAGCTGTAACACGTGGCCCAGCGTGCCCTCCTACAGCAGTTGCACAGTGTCTGCCATGCAGCCCATGGACAGGTTACCCTACCAGCATTTCTCTGCCCACTTCACCTCGGGGCCGCTCATGCCCCGGCTGGGCAGCGTGGCCAACCACACCTCCCCCCAAATAGGAGACACCCATAGCATGTTTCAGCACCAAACCTCGGTTTCTCACCAGCCCATCGTCCGGCAGTGTGGACCTCAAACTGGCATCCAGTCCCCTCCCAGCAGCTTACAGCCCGCGGAATTCCTGTATTCCCACGGCGTGCCTCGAACCCTTTCGCCCCACCAGTACCACTCTGTGCACGGCGTGGGCATGGTGCCAGAGTGGAGTGAGAACAGCTAACGAGGCGGTCAGGAGAGTGCAAGAGCATTTAGCCATGGGAAACACTAAAGAAAAATGGGAAAAGGAAAAAAAAATAGCCCTGTCAATGAACAAAAGCGCGAGAGTGTTTTGCAAGACTTCTTTAACAGAATGTTCACCAATAGCACTCAAGAGGGACGGACACTGACTGAAACCACGGATGAAACAGGCATCGGCCTCAGTGTGACTTGACCCCACCCCCCCCCCTTTTTTTCTTTTGCTTCAAAAGAAAAATCAACAGATTGGCACAATTCTCCCACTGCCACAGCCCCACCCAGTTTGTGTTGCTGCCACCGCCAGCCCCGTGCCCTCATCCCCCCCCATCCTCCTGCTCTTTTTGTTCTCCAAGGGACACCAAACTCCTGCTGCCTTTCTCAACACAGTCAGAATGCTTGAAAGAAAACAACTAGGATGTTACTTTTTTTTTTTTTGTGGTGTTGATGTTGACAATGTTATATAATAAATAATAATATATATTTTTTTTCTTTCAATTTTCTCAGAAAAAAAAAAAAGACACCAGCCCTTTTTACCAAGGGTGGATTTTGGAGTGGTGTTTCTATTTTTTTTTTTTATTAGTATTATCCTTGTTACTTTCCAAGAGAAAGAGGTACTGTGAACCCACAAATAAGAAAATCCAGTACCTCACCCAGGCATTGTACCAAGAGTGAATTTGCTCCCGCAGGGAGCTGTTTTTCCTTATTAATGCCCCAAAACACATCTCTGCAGGAACCATACCCATAAACTCATCTCCTTTCCCACTTGTGTGTAATTCTCTTGCTCTTCTTTCCTTCCCATGTCCTGGTCTTTCCTGGTCCATCAGCTGTCTCTGACAGAAGTGTGGGGTTATTTCCAAGCTTCAAAACATCCACAGTTTGACTCCTGCTGAATTTTTGCCGGCATGTGGAAAGCAAGGCTCTGAGCCAGCTGCCACAGGGAGAGAGAGGGGAGAGGATGCAGACAGGGAAAGGAAAAAGTGTGCTCATAAAAATGATGATGACGCTTGTTTGCAATCCCTGACTTTCATTTTTATCCTGTGTTCCTTTCCTTCCTCTGCAAAAAAAAACCCAACAAACCTCACAACAAATGGATACGAGTCTGGGTATGTGAAGTGAGATATTGAGTAAATGGTGTTTAAAAGGGGCAGAAAATGATCATGAGAGGCTGGGAGTGGGGGGTGGCAAGAAGAGAAGAAAAAGCAAATATGTGTAAGTAAAAATGTCTACTGCAGAATTTTTCAGGTGTAAAATTTCCTGGTCCTATTTATTTATACATGGGAATTCCAATATCTCATAGTATGTCACAAAGCCAGCAAAGCAGCTGATTCAAAGAGGTTAAAATTTTTATTGAAATTGAAGTTTGCTTTCTTTTCTTCTTTTTTTTTTCTCTCCAAGCTGTGCACACTCTATATAATTTACATATATTTTTAATTAAAAGTAATTCTAATTAACAAAAGAGGTATACCTGTGTGTCAGCCACTGGGAATGTGGGTGTGAATGTGTGGGAATGCTGGTATGTGCATGGGAGGGAATATAGACAGGTAAACAAAGCCATGTAGCTAAAGAGAAAAAGTAATCTCTACCTGGATATGATTTCCCATTTTTGTGTGCCAGTTTATGTATAATAAATACCACACACTCTCAACAGCAAGGGATCTGCCCACATATTTTTACTGGGTTTTTTGGGGGGTTGGGGTGTTTTTTCCTTTTTTTTTTTTTTATATGATGTCCACAGGTTTGATTTTTATTCATTTCTGGTGTAGTATAGGAGGTACAACATCCCAGCAGGGAAGGTGGTGATAGGCTGAACCTGAGGTTGCTGTGTTTGGGGCTGTGGGCTTGTCTGCTACACAACTGCCTGGGTCCCCCAGGTCCTTCCACACAACCTCTCCCCAAGGGTTGTGTCTCCTGGGGTCACTTTTCCATCCAGACAGATTTAAAATGCCACTGGTGTGGCATTGGGAGGTTCTGGTGGAGGTGGAACTGCCTCCTGTTCCCGTGCAGGTGAGGCTGATGGGAGATGTTTGTCCCAGGAAAGGTGTGGGGTTGTGTCCCAGCCTTGGGAAAGGAGGGGAGGATGCCTTGGGAACTGCAAACAAGTTGGGAAAATCAGCTCCAGAGAAATAAAGTGATTGCAGTCGGGAACCCAAACAGAAAGATCTCTGTGTGATTGGTGATCCATGGCCACCTCGGGAAGAACATGGCCAGGTCCTGGGAAGGAACCAAGGTCGTGTCCCCAGCCTGCCCCATGGCAGCAGCTCATCTGCAAGTGGCCAGCACCCTTGGAGGCCTCCTGTGCACCAGAGATCCAGGGACACCTTGCAAAAGGCACAGAAAGTGAGCAGGATTAGCAGAGCCCCCTCACAGGTGATGTTCCCACCTCACTGTTCCATGGCAGGTGGGATGTGGGGCATGGGATCTTCTGGGGATACCCCAGTGGTGGCCACAGTGCAGCTTTCTTCCCTCAGATGTCTCTGTTTTTACTCTCTACTGCTTGCAACAACTGGGCTCCCTAAATGTTGAGTTAGACACAGCCAGAATGTGAAGCTGTGCTACCCCAGGAGCTCACTCTGGGTATGGGCCACATTTTCAGGCATAAGGAGAGGTAGGCACTACATAACCCTTCTGTGGGCAAGGCTGGGACCTCAAGTTCTACACAGAGCTGTTTGTCTTTTTGCAGCTACCCCTAGGGAATTACCCAAACGTCGCGCTGCTCGTTAAATCACATGTGGTGCCTCCAGAACATGCAGTTGTCCAAGATTGATGACTGAGTAAATTGCATTTTGAGTTGGGGAATAAAAAAAAAGACATGGTATTTAGCTGTCAGTTACATTGTACTTTTCAGGCTTCCTTATTCTACTGCTAATCATGTAATCATCTAATCACCATATGGTGATTTACATGTAGTTAAATGGCCAGTGGTTACTCTGTAAGTAAAGGGGCCTTACCAGAAATGTGTGCAATGCATCTCAAAGTGGATTAAGGAAACTAAACTCACATGGAAAATTACTTCTGAAGCTTTGGAAGGAAAGCCTTAAGCTTTCAACTTGACTGATTTCTGCAAGCTCCTCATGTTTGTTTTTTGGCTCTTTGGGGATATGTCAAGACTCTTTGTTGGAGTCTGTGATGACAGGGTGGGTTTTGGATGCTGGAAAGCCACCCCTGAGGATGCAGCTTTGTGGAGCCACATTGGCATAAGGAGCAAGGAGGCCATCAGTGGCAGGAGGATGGACCTGTCAACAACAGAAAATTTAGGATGAAGGCAAAGTGTTCTCCTTCTCTTCTTAATGAGTTTGTTACTGCTTCAATAAGGCATTTCTGAGCTTTAGTTTTGCTGGAGTCCAGTTGTGCTATATGTGCCCAGGCTGCTCTTCCATTTGAATGGAAAGGACTGTGAGGAGTCAGAGAGGACAGGAATGGAAAAGGTGGCTTGTTCAACAACCCAGGGTGACTCCCAGCCTGGTGAATGTGCCTGGTTTATGTTGAGCCTTCAGAAACAGCTTGTAATTTTTCCCAACTTCCCAACAAAGCAATACCAGGAGATGTCAAAGAGGACAGTTGTTCTCTCCCTTTTGTTGTAATTTTATGTTCCAAAGTGCCTGATGGAATTTCTTTCATTTTTTTCTTACGGACTTATTTCTTAGCCAAGTATGGTAATGATGACAATAACAACAAAGGAACAAACAACAAAATTAGGGGAAAATTACACAGGAGTTACTGTAATTGGAAGAACTAGACAAAAGAGGTTGCAAAATACACCCTATTCATAACTAAACTGGTAATTCATTACTGTGAGGGTGGTGAGGCCCTGGCACAGGTTGCACAGAGAAGTTGTGGGCACCCCATCTCTGGAATTGTTCAAGACCAGGCTGGGTGGAGCTCTGGACAACCTGGTCCAGTGGAATGTGTCCCTGCCCGCAGTAAGAAGTCCTTAGACCTTAGGGTTCCTTCTTCCAACTCAGGCCCTTCTATGGTTCTATAGTAAAAGGCCTTCACAGTATGGTACAAAGGCCACCACCAGCCTTTTCCTTCTTGCCTACAAGTCCCAGGAGCCATAAAAAGCCCTCAGCATTGCTTGGTGCTTTCCTATAAACCTCACTGAGGGTGTTGGTGGGGGGGTTGGCACTGGGGTGCTTCTGCCACAGGCCTGGGGACAGGGATGAAAGAAAAGTCCAGGACAGCTGGACTTGCTGGGGGATGAAATGTGTCCCCAGGCAAGGAGGGAGATGGACTCTAAGTGGAGCTGCAGTGGAAGGGCTGGTGAGGTGGGAGGAGAAGGTGATGCTGGTTGATCCTCCTCCTCGTGGCCAGGGGACCTCCTTAACTCTGTCCTCTCTCTTGTGGCGAGGAGCCTTGGGACAAACCTCCTGCTTTGGCAGCATGGAAAGTAGACACAAAATATCACCAGGCAGAAGGAAAACAGGGCTTTCTAAATGAACCATAATTAATAAGTGCAGGCTGCGCAATTCCTTCGAGCAGACAAACAGAGAAAGAAACCCAACCTCTGCTAAAAACACCTTTAAAGAGCAAACTCGAATTCCCAGGCTGTGGTCAAATGCTGTTTTCTCAGCTGCCTTCCTGGGCTAAAATATTCCCTGCAGTTCCCGTGGCTGGTACCTGGGGAGGCTGTGGATGCCCTGAGAGGCAAAGAGAGCTCTTTGTCTGCCCCTACCAGCTCCACTCCACATTTCATGTTTCAACAGCTACGATGCTGGGTGGGTTTGGGAGGTGGCTTTCCCCTGCCATGGTACCTGCTGAGATCAGCAAGCCCCAAGTCTGGACTGGAAGGTTTTTCCTAGAAACAGGGATGCATGAGAAGAGCAAAGTCATCCATCTGCTTCTTAGTGCTGCTCCATCTGCTCTCTCAGGGCAAAGCCAACTTCCCAAAAACTGCTGTTGTGCCTTGAGGGCTGAGAAAAAAAAATCCCAGAGTCTCAGGATTCTTGTACATAAATCTAGCCCACAATATCACAGATTTTACAGTGCTGCCAACTCTGACAATTTTATGATGGGTCTCACGTGATTCGCAAAATTGTGGTTTACTTTTTTCTCTTAAAATTTCCAATTCCTGGAGATCTGTGATTATATGACACTCTCAAAGCATTCTGCACTTTTCCCCACTGCCCTGTTTTTGATTCTTTGTTGGATTTTAGAATACACAGTAAAGCTGGAAATCTTACTGGAGAGAAAAGTGAGGCAGAGAAAAGAAATTACTTGTCTGGAGGTGGGACTAGAACTCATCATTAGACAAAAAGTATTTTGCTTTTTTTAAAACTAAATTTAATTACTTAGTTTGTAATGATGTTGGTTCAGCAGCACTGTCTTTGGGAGTCCATTTAAGCAGAAAAGCACGTTAAAAAATGGGGATGTGCTGAGGAGATGGAAATAGCTGACTATGGATGGGTTTCTATGTAACCTGTGCACTGCTCTCACTCAAGGCTGTATAAAAGGGTGGATGGGTTTGGCCTCTACTTAAGACTGAAGAAATGTCTTGCAATCTGCCTCAAGGCAAAAAGTGTTGCTTGAATTATGAACAGAAAGTACAGCTCTAAACTGGAGTGGGAAAGGGGCACACACCTGCAGCAACTCATAGTGAACTCTTTCATAGCAGGGGACTGAGGGCTCCAGGAGTACTTACATGTGTTAAGTTGTTTTTGTTGTGTAAGGTTAAAAAAAAGTATTATTATTTTTATTATTGTGGTGATAATAAAGTGCTGCTGCCCTTTCTCTGCTTTGTGTGAGCTGGCATGTGGAGAATGCCTTTGCCAATGTGTGTCTGTATCACTATGCTGCTCTGTGCTGTAGTGACATCCCCAACATCAGCTCCAGGGATCCCAAAAGTCATCAATATTTCACTTCAGCTTTTACTTAGATCTGAGCTGCTATGAATCAGAAATTTGTTTGCTGTCCCTGGGGCTTCCAGGGGAACATTCCCATGAAAAGGTAATGAGAGAGTCACAGTGGAGTACCAGATACTCTTCTCCTGCTCTTGGTGTCTGAACTTCTACTCCATCCTTTACAGTCACATCCCTGAACCTGCTGGTGTATTTCTGCTCATGCAGCTCCAGGGACAGCTGGTCTTTGCTCATTGTTGGTTCCTATGCAACTTGTTCACCAGCTCCTGTTCTGGAAAGCTGATTTCTGGCCCCAGCCTGCCTTGCTGTGTAGGATTGTCTATGCCAGAGATAGGACTTTGCCTATGAACTTCACGAGGCTCCTGCCATTCCACTTCTCCAGTTTGCTGAGATCTGTCTGAGCAGCATCTCTGCCTTTCAGGGTGTTGGTGGCTCCCTCAGCTTGGTATCCTCTGTGAACTTGGT
This sequence comes from Neodrepanis coruscans, assembly GCA_013400695.1. Taxonomy (NCBI): domain Eukaryota; kingdom Metazoa; phylum Chordata; class Aves; order Passeriformes; family Philepittidae; genus Neodrepanis; species Neodrepanis coruscans. The sequence goes on along the minus strand of VYZS01012014.1, from coordinate 73,952 downwards.
GGGAGTGTGTTCTGTCCCATTATGTTGGTCTTTAATATATCGATATATTAAAAACCATTGATGCCAACTCTTGGGTAACCAACCACAAGTGGGACTTTCTGCTGCTAATGATCACCTTTTGCCCCTGCTGGTCCAGCCAATTTTCCACTCCTTTTGTTGCCTATACCTCATCACTTTGCACTTGGAGAGTGCTGTGTGAGACTGTTAAAAGCAATTGCAGGTCCTGATGTTCATCAGAAACAGACTGGGAGGTGTCCCAACATTTTCTGCCTTTAGATCACTGCAAACCTGAGGATGTCTGTGTGCACCTTCTTCATCAGAGCTTTTAATTAGAAACACTGTGGCTCACTAACACACAGGGTGGTTTTTGTAGGGCACATAACTGGAGAAAGCAAGTCTGGCTGAAGCCTGGTTGAAAAGCTAAGTTAGCTTGATGTATTTGCTGCTGTTCCAGTAGTATTGGCTGCTCTGCCTCAGCCTGGCATTTGGCATGCCCAGGCAGGGAAGGAGAGGTAATTCCAGACTTGGAGAGCCTTCAATTTAAGGCAGAGGGTTAGTAGCCCACGGATGGTCCATGATGCTGTGAGCAGCCTGGAGCTGGCCAGTGGTGAGTTGTGAGTTGTACACAGACACTTTAACAGCCTGACTGAGCGACAGGCACCAATATTGTTATTGGGCTGATGCCAGTCAAGGTGGTGATGACAAACCCAGCTTGGCAGTGACTGCAGCCCTTGCCTACGTGGGGAGCAAATAATAAAACTCTGTTTTGGTTCATTTCCAAGTGTCCTACACTGGGATTGTGTGGCAAGGGAGGGAGGCAGCACCACCTCATAGCCAGATTCACAAGCTACAGGTTGAGGCAACCTTGCACTGCTGAGTGACCTCCAAAGCCTCCAAAAACAATTTGCAAAAGAAATTAAATACCACTAGTGGACCAACGCGTATAATTGCATTTTTGGGGTGTGTTTAATCAGAACCAAAACACTGCTTAGGCTTGAATGACAACATTTACTAAGCTTACAAAGAAGTAATTGTACTTTTCCCTCCATTTTTAAATGAATCACCTGAAACAATAAAGTATGTTTCTATGTACAGCATTTCCTAGCATAGAAAGCATCAAGGCTGATTAATTTTTGGCATAAAACATTACTGCTGGGAGGGGAGGGGAGGGTAGTCCTCATAAAGGTTGTTGAATCCTTTTGTAAGGAAAATTTGATGCAATCTGCCTCTTTTTTTAAAGGTAGTTCTTGCCTCATGCTACCCCAGCATCATAAAACATTGCTCAGCACTAACCAGTATTCAAAAGAAAAATAAAACATTGGCAGTCAGGGCTAGGAAACAAAAGGGTCACCTCATTCCTACCTGTGTTATTGCATAAAAAAGAGTCTAAAGTATTTCCCCAATGTCTGCCTTCCAGACATTGTGGCTCAGTCTTTGCCAGTATTTGAAGATTCTTACCTGTAAGGAGGTGAGTTCTTGGTCTGAGTAGGATTATCAGCATCCCAGGACATTGCTGAGCCATATGTGGTTCATATATGCAGAGCCATATGAGTCATTTTTAAGTTTTTTGTTTTCTTTTTTTATTTTAGTCTTATTGACACAGCTGTTAATAAAGCAGAGAAAAGCTGTGTGTGAGATGTCCTTTCTCATCTGATTGTGGCAGTTTTTAGGAGCATCTTAACAACTTAATCAGTTATTGATGGATGGGGCAAACCCCCTGTTAGATCATTAGGTGGGTCTAGCTGCTGCTCTTTCCAAGAGCAAGAGAGGTAGCCCACTCTGCCTGAGAGGTGCAGCTGGCTGAGATGTAAGAATAGCTATACATAACCCAAATTAGGTTTTAATTTGAAGCCAGTCTGAAATTTTGTGAGCCAGGAAAAGTTTAACAGGTACAATTTAAAGAATGTACCTTTGTGACTCAGTGTCAGCTTGTAGAGGATCCTCAACAATATTCAACATGAAAATTTTAATTCTGTGTTGGTTTTGCTTGTTGATTTTGGTTTTTTTGTTGAAGGTGAGGGAATTTCAATTATCAAGGTAAAGTGGTCCTAAGAGACAGCTGCAGTAATTTGACTAGGGTGATTTTTTTTAAATTAATCTACAACAATCTCTGGATCAACTAGCCCCTTAGAAGATGGTTTACTTATCAGTCTTGTCTGTAGTGGGGCTGCTGTTGGGGATTCCAGTACCAATATTCCTTTAGACAGGTTATATATGTGCCCATGTAGGGTTAGGTTGGAAAAAAGGTCTGGTGGGTTTGGGTTTTGGCTTAATCCATCCTGATGAAGTTCAGTGTAGTGGCAATATATTAATTGAATCCTGTGCTGTTGGGAGTCTGTTCTCTTTTGGGACAGAGGAGTGGGATAAATGGCGAAAAGGTTATTTGTACATTAATGATAATAGAAAGCACAGTTATTGTCCAGGCCTGGCTTGAGCAACTCATTGCCTGCACCACTTGGGATTCATTCAAGGATATGACACTTGCCTGGAGGAGAGGGATTAAATTATAGGATAAAAAGAATAAAGTGGCAGAACCAGGAAACTCCCTGCCCTGTCCTAGACTCCGGTAAAAGACAAGCAAACACTGCTCTGTTCTCACACTTCAGAGTGACCCCAGCAGTGCTGCAGGGGAGATGCTCCTATGAATCCCAACCTTTCCAAAGCACTTAGTGCTGCTGCTCGTGGCAAGGAAGCAGCTCCTTGGTGACACAACCCTGAGCTGTTCTCTGCTCCCATTGCTCGTGCTGGTGCTGAAGGGGCTCTTTATTAGTGTCATTGATGACCATGACCTTTACGTTCAGTCTGTGCCAGAGTTCATGGTGCTCCCCCACGATGGGGAGGAATCTGACTGGGAGACCTGGCAGTGCTTCCTACCCATCCACCTCCTGGCTTTCACTGGGATGGAAAAATCTTCAGGGTACCTGCCTCCATTTCTTGAAGCAAAGGAGATGAGGAAATGACTAGGAAATGGAAGAAAATCCCTTACATTGCTGCAATTTTTGAGACATAAAAGCTTCTCTTTGAGAGCAAATACTTCTTTTGTTTTTTTTCTTTTCCCCCTTCTTGTGGCATTAGGGCTCAAGAAATTCCTTGGAAAATAATTTGTCAAAGCCCTGACTGATCAAAGACATATATAAAAGGACCCTTTTTTTTTTAAGGGGAAAAAAATCCCCCTCCGAGCTCAGAATGAATTGGCAATTCATTTACCAACTGTCAGATAAAGTAGCTCAATCCCTATCACGTCTTTAGCTGGAGTTGTGGCCAGAAGGAAGCAATTCTCGGCCCACTGTGCGTACATGTTTGGGGTATGTTAGTGATTAGGGTATTCCTGCCTGGGGGATGCAGAAAGATATGACTCAGATTCGCAAAAGAGTCATAAATCTCCCTCCTTTTATTCAAAATGTGTGTTTTATAGCCATTTCCTGGCCATTTTCTGCCTCGAATAAATATGTAACATATCTCTGTATGTATAGTTTTTTTAAGTCCGATTGTTGGGCTTCCTCTCATGAGTGAACTATCTGCTCAAAACAGCACAGAACCACATTCAAACTTTTCCTTTCATTCCCAGAAAAATTCCTCACTGGGCCTCAATTGCTTAAGCAGTGTCCTAGTGGCACCTGCTCCTGTTCTCCTTCATCTGCTGTGGGGTGCCCTGGGAAGGGGCTGGGTGGGAGATATGATCCAAAGGACCCCAAAAGGTCATCCAGGTGCTAAGGCAGGATCAACTAGATTGAAAACTGGGATTTTAGGCCTGAAGGCTCTGGCAGGATTTTAGTAATGCAAGCCATGAGCCAGGCCTCACACAGCAGCACTGGATCTGACTGTCAGCTGCAAGTGAAGCTCTGTTGGTGCTCTGCTGACATTCCGTGACTGGGCTGATGCTCACCCAGGAGCTGGGCTTGTGGAAGCGTTGCCTGTTTCTGCATCTGAAATCATGTCTAGTTCCCAATTTGTAGTTGAAAATATACCTCCAGCCCATGGTACCTTTGGGACAGCCTTTCCCATCTCAAGAGCAGTAGCATCCATTCAGCTCTCCCCACATTAGCCTCCCACACCACGTCTCTAAAAACCAGCTTGGTGCTTCCCATTTTAGTGTTGCCACACCCTCTTTTCCACCCCTGTTGCCTGAGGGCCACTTCTGACTGGATGGTATAGAAAGAACAAGACCTGAAGGAAAAGCAGGAGCAGAGGGACAGCGCTGCAGAAGGAAATCAAGGCAAGGATATTTCCTGTTTATAGAGACCCATCACAGGCTGCACAATTGGAAATGTTCAATGTCTTTTAACTGTTTTATCTTTTGGCATCAATGGGCTGTAATTCTTCATTGAAAACATCTGAAGTAGCTGAGAAATGCTCACCAGGAACACGTTGAACCATTTGCTCTTCATGTTTAGTTACAGGATGAGTTCCAGGAAGAAGGAAGAACAACAGGAACAACTCTGCTCTTGGAGAATAAATCCACTAAGCTTTCCATCGGTGTCCTGTTCTTCCAAGTCACGCAGAATGCTGATTCCCCTGGGTAAAACAACAGGAAAAACCATCCTCTTTGTAAGGAAAGCAGTAAATTTTGGGGTCTGGCATTACTGGTACTTTATTTTTAGCTCTTCCTTCTAATCCCTTAAGCCTGTAGTTCCTTTCTGTTTCCTTTTGCCCTAAACCAGGAGCTGCAATCACTTGGCCCTGTTTCAAAGTCTCAAAGCCAACGGCAAACCTCCCAGATCCCATGCCAGAGCACTCTGGTAGGGGCCCAAGGTTTATCTCATGGAGGGTTTGATCTGAAAGCTGCTGAAGTTGGTGGGAATCTTACCATTAACCCTTGGGAGCTTTTTTTACTGTGCCCTTAAATATACCCAGCCTATCTGGCAGTATCCTGAGTGTACACATTATTTAAAAATAACACGTGGGTTTGCAAGAAGCACTCTCAAAAGTCTCCTAAACTTTGGGCTAAGACAAAAATTAATCTCATGTATTCAGTGTGGTGCCTTGGGTAAAAGATAAAGCAAGAAAGACACAGCAGATTAATGACATGGGATGATGGGAATTTCTTACAAAAGTGTTTGGCAGAGAAAAACGTTTTCACTGGAGTGAAATATGTGTCATACATGTGCTTTGGATCCTCTTCAGGGAACAGGTACTGCGAGTCTACTCTTTCTTTGCTGCTTCCCAGTGATCTCTGGCATGAACACAGACTTCTCAGAGGTTTAGACCCTTCCATGAGCTATTCCCAACTGGTGAATAGTCTGTGGCTCTCAGTGTCTTTAATTATTTATCTCTCCTACTGCTACTACATCTGCATCAGGGACTGCTGATACTGATGTCATTTATTAGTAGAAGAAACTACTTCTGGTGATCTCAAGTGTTTGGCTTAGTAATTCTGTACCTGAGGTGACAGTTTGATTTCAAGTAAGGAAACAGCAAATCTGAAACCCTCCAGACAAGTGTCTTTCATCTCTGGCTGCAGCTTTTAGCTTAATTTTTTTTTCCTCCCCATGGTATCTCCATTTAAAGCTTCCTCAAGTAAACATTTATAAGCACATGATAGTTTTAACAATGATTCATCCTAATAAAGTCCAAGTGGCTACTCACAGGATGCTTTCCAGAACTAGGCAATAGATATAAAAAGGGCAGGGACCATGACTTCTCTGTGCTATCTCAAGTGCTTAATACTTTAGACACAACAGGCTCAATTTCAGAGGAGCTGCTCTCCCTTAGCTGTATATTAAAGCTGCTTAGAAACATGATTTATATTTTTTTTTCCTCTAGGAAATTATTTTTATTTGAGCTTCCCAAATAGGCTCAGATTCTTGGGGAAGCCCAAGGTTTTAAGGCAACTCCAGTGCTGTTTCAGAGCAGGGGTCCATATAAATGATCCTGGGAGAAGGAATGGGATATGGCCTAATGCACAGCAGGATTTTATTATCAGCCAGAAAGCAGAATAGTGAGGTTGAGACATGCCAATTTTTCAGTTTTTAACCCAAACTGGATTAAAATAGGGGCAGCAATAGATAGATACAACATAGAAATGGTGGGGTTTTTTACCCCGATTTGTGACACTTCCTGTGTTTTGTCCAGCTCCAAAATGCAGCTGGAGGAAGAGCTTTGGAGGGATGTGGCTGGTCCCCAGCTCAGCACAGGCATTTTGGGAAGCTCCTGGCTCTGTGTGGGGATCACGTGCTGCCCTGAAGAAGGCACTTGGCTCTTGGAGCTGCGTTCAAACACTTCAAATACCACAGTGAAGTGGCCTGTGTATCCACAGGGCTCTGTGGCCCCAGGCTGGGACCCTGAGCCCAGGTCCTGCTGCAGTGATTCCCTACCTGGAAATGTCACAGCACATCCCAACAATGTGAGGGTTCTTCAGGAGCCTGAGGGAGACAGGGAAAAGCCAGGGAGGAGGGAGCAGGGACATCCCTGGGCTATATCTTGGCTTAATTTGGGGGAAAACTATCCAAGCTACATCAGGAATGGGTTTTGTTGGGGGGTTTGGGTTGGGATTTTTTTTTTTGGTAGTTTGTTTGCTTGGGTTTGTTTTTTTCACTACTTTGTGCATTTAGACAGAGAACCTCAGAGGAGTTTCAGGTGATGTCTACGGGGTCTTTTCCAAGCAGCCATGACCTTCACTGCCTGTACCCTCAACTGGCTGGATGTCAGCCAGCTCTGCAGTAGAAGGCATGTGGCTTTGTCAGTGTGGTGCTAAGCCTGAGCTCTCACCAAAAATAGGGATTAGATATGCATTCAGTGCTTTTCTTAATGATTTTTTTAAAAAATGAAATGTAATAGGGGTTTTACAAACGGTATGTTTTTCATGTGAGACTTAGATGAAAGCAAAAAAAACCCCACCTATTGTCCAAAACTGAACCTGTGGCAAAATAAACCTTTTTCATTACAAGATGATTCAATGCAGAGAAATGTTTTACTTTTTTAATGATTGATCAACTGTCTTCAAATATACCAGGTAATTTAAGTTAAAAAATGATCATTCTGTTGAAAAAAACCACATTTTTTCTTGGAAAAAAAAATGTTTCAAGAAGAAAAGCAGGGAAGGGCTTCTGGAGATATGTAGCTTCATGCTGTGGTGATAGGGAAAAGGAATGAAATGAGCTGATTTTACAAACACACACAAATACACATATATATAAGGTATTTTAAGGTGCCTATAAAATAATTTTAATCTACTTGATCGGTGGGCAACCAAACATTAAGGTAGAGATGCCAACATGATATCTTTGGGGGAGTTGCTACCTCATCAGACATTTGAAGAAGGGATCTCTGGGCCATGGAGACTCCTGTAAAAACAAAAGTGATAGCAGGATGTTACCAGGGAGAAAACACAAAATCCAAAGCCCCTGAGCGTGGCCAGGCAGTTGATTTAGAAAAAGAATAATAGAGTTTCCAGGAAAAACCTCAAGATGATCGTGGTAAGGTTGAGTGAGGGAACACCTGGGGAAGATTGATTAAGAGACAGCCAATGTGTGCATGTGATTTATGAGGAGTGGTCCTGGCTTTAGTAGGAGTTCTTTGGAGATATTGCTGCTATGGTGCAGGACAGAAAACTCCTGGATGCAATATAGTTACCAGATTGTCAAATACCACTTGATAAGGTTCCACGAGTGAGATTATTAACTTAGCAAGGGAGAAACAAAATATGAGGTCAAATAAGCTGAGGGGCAGAAACCTGCTTGGAGAAACTGTAAGTCTCTCTGTGCATCCAACTCAATATATACATATGTGTGTGTGTATATATATATATATATCCATCTGTCTGTCCATCTAGCTATTTACTCCTTCTCCTCCTTCCTGGCATCTGGGAGCAATTCAGGAGGAATGGCTGCTTCAGCTGGGAGAAGATTATTTCAGGGACTCATTCCCAGGATGCCCCTTTGAACCGGAGTTTTCTTATGCAAGGGGAGGGACTGCTCCCCTGTGTGCTGGATGCTGGAGCTGGAATCAGGGAATATCAGCTTTTTGAGATACAGAGACTGCTGAGAACCCTGTGGCAGTGGGCATTTGGATGGGAATCATGAGGTAAAGTTGGGCACAACCTGGGCGCCCTGTATCCCAGTGACTGTGAGTTTAGTGTTTCTCTTCCCCTGTCCACCATGGCTTTGTGGATCTTCCCAGTTGCTCATTCAGGCAGGCTCCCCTTGAAGTAAATGCAATGGAAGAAATAACATTGGAAATAAAAGAAAATGCAGAGGGCTGTAGTCTTATCCCATTTCTGCTGCTCTTCATCTCCTGAGGGGCTTCTACCCTCTAATGTTTCTCTCCCACTACCATCATTTTGATCTTCTGTCTGCCCAGAGTCTCTGAAAAGTTTTCCAACACAGGAATGAGGGTCAAGCCATTCCAGAACAACCAGAGAATGATGGCCACAAATGGGAAACCACAGCTCTGATAAATCCATCCCTCCTCTTTAAAGTGCTTACAGTCTGTCCAAGCCACCAAAGCCCTCATTTTAAGATGTGATGAATAACCAGACTATGCCTGAAAGGTGGCTAAATGAATACACAGTGTTTTCCAGCTGGATAAAGACAGGGGAGCAGATAAGAGAAGCTGATAACTTTGGCTTCTGGAGTGATCAATGGTCTCAAGATTGGTCTTATTAATGCTGGCAAAATGAAGGATTTTGAGCATCCCTGGAGCTTGCAATGCCTGAGAGTCTGGAATGTGCAGCCCTATATTTACTGTCTTTCAAATGCATCAGTAGAGTTTTTTACAATGTAATCTCCGGGTTTATTTGTTCTTATGTCATTTTTAATTCTCTGGGGAATAACAATGACTGGACTGTGCTCCCTCTCCTTTGATAAGGTTGTATCTTTCGGAATTTCACATTCAGAGGTGAAGCTTTGAAAGATGTGTCTGAAAGGGAGTGAGGTAGAGAGACAGGCAATTTTACAGACTCTGCTTCTGCTCTTACTCAAGACAAGGTACCAATCTGCTGCTTTCTGTTCTGCTCTCCAGAGCCTAAACAAAAAGATTTTTTTTCATTCCTGGTCAATAATCACTCTTGGCACAAAAACATGCATTTCTGAAAACATACAATGAAACATCAGAATGCTTTTTTAGGTCATATTGAGAAGCCAGACTAATAGAACAAAAGAGAAAGGAGAAAGGCATAAAGCCTTCTCATAAATCCCAGAAATCTTTTGATGCCTTCAGCTCTAAAGCTACAATGGAGTAAAAACCACAGCTGGAGAGAGAATATGGGACATTGCTTCCCTGAAGCAAGAAACTAGCTGGAAACTTAGACCAGATACAGTTGTGGCATCACCTTGTTGAACAATGATGGTCTTCATTCATAAGAAAGGATATTACTGTCTTACAGATTGAGGCAGTCAGGGTAAGTTCACTTCCAAATAATTTTCCTTGAGGGGGTACTTAAAACCCTAAACTGAAGTTTTTCAAATTAAGAAGGGTCAGTGGCTCATACTTGCATTGGAGAGGATCAGAATCAGTGGGACCATGAGCAAAAAGGGAATGCCAGGCAAAGCTGCTCCCTGTCAGGACAGTCAGAGGATGGAGGCAGCTGCCAAGAAAGCCACAAAGGCCTTATGTGCTTTTAAGATCCAGTTAGATGTTTTAATAGAAAAAGATTTGTGTGAGGGAAGTTCAGAGGGAAAGGAGTGAAAGTGGGGAGGGAAATGAGATGTAGTAAGTGGGAACAGGGATGTGCTTTGGGGGTCATGGCCCTCTTTGAGAACTCTCTGTAGAGCTGATTCCTGTGATCTGTGTCCTGACCTACCTAATGCTGACCTGAAAGGGGTTTTTCCAGCAAGTTCACTGGTTTGTTGTGCATGAAGCTGCTTTGAATCAATTCCTGGGAAGAGCAGGCCCAACCAGAGGAGAGCCCACAATTTTTTGGGGAAGAATGTGCCTGTGAGCTGCATCCTGTGCTTGCATCCAGCTGATCCGTGTTCCTACAGGCACTATAATGATCAACCTGCTGAAAAAGGTGCTAAACCACCAAAGTATACTTGGGAGCCTTGCACAGACTGTACAGAATTTGCAGCACTCCTCCAGGGGAGAATGGGATGACTGGAAGGGTGACCCCATTCCCACATAAACTTTGCTTGAAAATTAACTCTGAGACAAAAGCAGCACAGGCAGAAAACTCTACCTTTCAGAGAGATCAGGTGTTCTTGCAGTCAGGGCTCAGAGTCCTTGTGATCTAATTTTAGTTATCTAAAATTTAAGCATCAAATTTAAACTACCCCTTCAGGCTCTTCCTTAAGCAACACGTGTCCTTTAGCTCCCAGAGATGCTGCAGGTCAGCAGAAACTCCAGATAAAGTCTGTGGTTATAGGGATGCCCCAGCAGTGCAAGACAATGTTCTGGCTTTGGGTGAGAACAGGGAGTTGGCGCAGAGTCAGATTTCTGTTCTGAGCCTCTCATATGCCTAGACAGAAAGATAAACAGAAATGGGAAACAGGGTCTGGAACAACAGAAACACAGCTTCTATTCTGATATTTGCTCTTGCTGGTGGTTACATTCTTTTAAAGCAGAGAGCAAGTCATCAACAAGACAATAATAATCACAGCAACAATAAGAAAAATCTCCACTAGGCCTGTTTCCTAACTCATGCTCTGGCATGGGCTGTCTGCTGCCTGCTCCTTGTGTCACAGCTCTGCTGGGAAGCGATAAGGAGCACACAGCCTCCTGTACTTTAAAGTGCACTAGAAATAGAAAGAGAGATACAGCTCTACAAAAGGAAACCAACTGGCCGCAGGCTTCCCCCAGGGCTGACTCCGTGGTTCAACACCCAGGAACCTTGTGTAGCACTGCAAGACAAGAACAAATTCTGTGTTCTGTTTGATTTACAGTGGGTCAATCTGCTGCTCAAAAATGAAACATCTCTGCTTTAACTAAATTTGCTGTGACTGAGGAATCTGTGAGGTAAACAGCACATACACCATTGACACAATCGTGCTTTGAAGCCCTTTGTTCCAGAATTTCCTTTTCATTTTAGGTGTAAGGTAGCTATGGACTCAGCAGTGGATGGAATATATATGGAATATATGCATTATATGATGAACTGTATACAGAAGAAATTATTCCCTGTGAGGGTGGTGAGGCACTGGAACAGGTTTCCCAGAAAAGCTGTGGCTGTTGCATCCCTGGAAGTGTCCAAGGCCGGGTTGGACGGTGCTTAGAGCCACCTGGGATAGTGGAAGGTGTCCCTGTCCATGGCATGGGGTGGAATTGGATGAGCTTTAAGATCCCTTCTAACCCAAACCATCCTGTTATTCTATTGATCCTTTAGCAGAAATTTCTATGGATCATCCAGGTATGATGATAAAAAAGACAAATTCCTTCTCCTGTTTGGAAGGAAGGAGCTTTTTGTGGCTTGTTGGTCATCAGATAAGGCCTTCTTGGGCTGTGTTGCCTTTTCTTACAGTTCATCCCACAGATGACAAATGTCTTCCTAACCATCCACTACAGAGACTGACAAGCCAGCTAGATGATGGAGAAGAGAACTTTTCCAACAAAAGACCATAATACTTAACATCAAATATTTGTTTTGATCTCAAGGGATAATCCACACTTTGGCCACAACGTAAGTGTAGGTGAGATCATGCTCTTTGCTTGTGCAAGCTGGCAACCAATTTCAAACCATCTCTAATATAGGATATGTGCTCAGCTCTCACTACAGTGTCTTCACCAGAATTTCTCTGATGTAGCACAAACTTACAGTGGTTTTTCTTCATTTTTTGGCAGTGAATTTAGTTATGCACCTGCTCAGCTGTTTTACAGGGGTGGACTCAGGAGTTCAGTAGCTACATGGGAATATCTAATCCCCATTTTCCACCTCACTCACACATGTGTGCTTCTACACTCCAAAGCAAACACCAGCATGCAAGTTGATGACTGCTTTCCATGAAGAGTTTTGCTCTGTTTTTGAAGAAGAAACCAGTGAAAACCTGTGGAAACTTTCTTGCTGGCCGAAGCGAATTGAGAGAAAGAAAACATTTCTTCAGAGTCAAAAATTGAAATGTTTTTGTTTTTTCTTGCATTCAGAGATGAACATAAAAGGCAATTCATGAGGGAAAGGGAATGGCTGTCTGTAGAAACCACAAAAAAGCTTTCTAGGACCTGGCTCCAGTGTTGCTGTGCTTGGATTAACTGCTGGTTCACAACCTGGATGTGAACAAGAGTCAGGCATGATCAGCTCCTCTGCAAAATGGACCATATACTGTGGGACATAGGAAGGAGGTCTATGGATAAAATTCACTGTTGGATGGGCCAACAAAGAGGCAACTGCTGTTTGATCAGAATTAGTTCAGTATGGATCTAAGCTTGCTAAATCTCTGCTAAAACTTGAACCTTGTTCTTTCTCTTGTGCCCTTCTCTAGATCAAAGACAGGAGAGTAAAATAAAAGGAAGTGGTTGAAATAGTCTTTAAAGAGGAAATTCTCATCTAATTCTAGGTCATGGCAGGGGCTGTGTGTTCTACACGGGGAGATGATAGAATCTACTATGACTGGAAAAGACATTGGCTGTTCTGAATCTAGCAGTAAAGACTTCCTTCCATCTGGCCCCAAAAAGGGAGAAAAAAGAAGTGTTTTTGTGCATGGAAAGGGTGGCTCGTTCCACGGGACAAATCATGTCCTGGCTGCTTGGGGAGGCAGGATGTCAGTCTCGGAAGGCCAAGCGTTTATTTTGGAAAAGCAGGCTCCAAGTTTCTCATCTGCACTTGAATGTGTTTCACCTCCCTCTCCTTCTCCAGCCCCCTCCTCTTTTGTGCCTTTCCTGCCCAGTGTTCCTGGGAGGAAGAGGAACTGTTCTCCCAGGACTCCTGGTGGCCCTTACCCCAACCCTGGGGCACAGTGTCCCTCTGTCACCTGCTGGCAGCAAAGCTCCTGGCAGAGGAGGGTGAAGCTGGAGTCTGGTTTCCTCTTCCCAGACTCATTGTGGTGCTGCCCTGCTGGGAAGCCTTGGCTTCTTCAGTTTCCCATATTTCAGGTCACTCCCTCCTTCCATGAATTTCCAAAGTGCTTTTCAAGGAGCCAAAACACCTGCTCTGGGAACTCGGATCGTTGGGGGAAGTTGGCAGAGATGCTCCTCCAGGACTGGTATGGTTTTTCCTTTCAATTGCAGGTAGATATGATTCCTTCTTTCTCTCCTGAAGCACCTGGCATGCTGCTACATTAGTTATCTCTTCTTTCCCCCTTGCCAACAGCATCTCTCTCTCCACCTCTTCCCTTGCTGCATTTCAAGTGGAGAAGTGGCAGCAGGTGAGCTGTCTGATGTGTGAACTTGAGGTCTCTGTCCTGGCTCCCTGAACATGCCATCTTACAGCCAGCACTCACATCTTGCTTCCAGGAGGTGCCAGCCAATGTCACTTACAGGGCTCTGCTGCTCTTCCTGGTGGAATAATAAAGGCATCATTTGGCTGTGGCAGCTCTTATTCCTGTCTAATGAGACCGTCTGAAGTCAGTCCAGGAGTCTGATCTTGAATTACAGAATGGCAGCGAGGACTTAATCTCATATACAATTAGTGGTCAAGTCTCAGCTCCAGAGATAGAAGTGAAGAGACACAGTTCCCGCTATTTGCTTTTTCAGCAACAGCCCAATAATTCTCTAAATCCCAACTTTGGATTGCTTAGCTATTATTTTGGAAAGGGGAACAAAAATAACATGACTAAACCCATTGCAGCCCCTTGAAGTGGACTCAAATGGAAATAAAAGTCCTTTGAGGAGTAAGCTTGGGATTGATTTTTCATTGCATGTCCAAAAATTACTTGGAAAGACCTCGTCGGCCAACAGCCAGGGTCTAGTCTGTGTACCTGCACTGCTGTCCAGATGGAGGAGAAATAGAACAGATGCATAGAGATGAAGAGAAGGGTTTCAGAATGCGTTTTCAAAGCCTCCTGTTCGCTGAAAGGACTGGAAAGTGATTTAGAAAACGTATCTAGGGTTTCCTTTGAACATAAGGAAAAAATTGACTTGGACAGTGCTAACACAGTGCCTTTCCAGCCTTACCACAGTGGGGAAATGTCATTTGCTTGCTAGGAACTCAACCCAAACCCTCCCTTGGGTCAGCTACCTCTGTATGGAACAGGCTGGTGTGGGAGGAGACAAGCACACGGGAAGCTGAATGAGACTCTAAAATATTTGGCTTTCCTATAATGGAGGTTAAAGTTGGCAAACACTTTGGTGGTTTTTTTCCCGACTCTGCCCAAGTGTCCAAGGAGATCTGCGATTGCAGTGCTCTCACAGGTTCATTAGTTAGAGGTAAAAGGAAGGAAAATTCTTTGGCTGGCCCAGATTTGGCTGTTTGTAGAGGGCTGGCTGAGGTCCCCATCCTTGGGAAGCTGAGCAGTTACACCAGCCTTAGGTGGTGCACAAGCCTTGGCTGGCACAAGTGTGCTCCTGCTTTCTAGTCCCTGAGTGAATCCACACCATCCCCTACCAGAGCTGTCCTGTCCTCTGTCAGTAAACTCTGTGTTTGGCCATGAGCAGATCTTCCACCTTCTAGTGCAGAGATCATGGTTCTGATAAACACTACTGTATCTGGATTCACACAAACATGGATGGATTCAAGAAAACTGCATTTACTGTTCCAACTCACGCAAAGCAAGGCAGGATATGCAGGAAACCAGCAGCTCTCTACCCTGGTTGAAGCATCAGTGTGGCTTCAGCTCCTGAAAACCAGGTACCTTGGACATGGAAATCAGACTCCTTGCCTCTTCTCCATCTTCTAGATATAGTTTTTTCCACTACAAAGAGAGAAATTTTGAAATACAGGGATTAATGTGTTTTTCTTTTTCTACTACATTAACTGTAGGCACAGAAAAAGGGAACCAGACATCTAGAATAGTATCAGCAGTGATTTCCATGGAAACCAGGGGGATTTAACAACTTTAGAGACGGATGATGATGTATATTCACTAAAGATGAAGTTCTGGCAGGTGAAGCTAATGCTGAAACCACTGGTTATAACATTGAAATCAGCGTGGGACTAATGTGGAGCTTGATGGAAAAACATGGTACTCACAGTGAAATGCTCAGGCCAGATGAGTAAACTGGGTAAAGCCAATGTGGAATAAAATATCAAACTTAACCAAGAATAACCAGTGGAGGACTAATGTCCAATCTCAGATATATGGACACCAGGCCCTGCTTCCCATTTATAATGTTGCTTTACAACCTTCTGGCAGATTTCCTTAGCCTTAAAGTGGTGTTCAATTCCCTTCACACTGAAGGCCTGTGTATTCCACCACTATGGGCTGTTTTGGGATAACAGAGATCTAGTCTTAAAGTGTCCAGAAACCACATACGATGAGAAAAGCAGAATTAACAAGTGCAAAAAGTCTATTTTTACAGAGTCCAATGATGTATTTGAGCTGCAGCAAGTTGTCAAACGCAATGTGGGCAGACCTGATCCAGATTCCAGGCCTTTCTTGTGGGAAGCAATGGAAGTTCCTCACCTCCTTGAAAAAGACTCTGAGGAAGAGGCACTGAGGTCTAAGACACAGGTATCATATTTAGACACAGACATCGTATTTAGTCTAAGTTTTGCTGTGATTGTTCTCTGAATGTGTATTTAGAGACTTCATTCTTCATTTTCAGCTTACCTTAGGTGTGTAAATTGGTATATACCTAAACCTGGGAAAAAGAAGTGCACACATCCAACATCTCTGATATTATCCAAGAGTTTCTAGGTTTGAATGTCTAATGAGGAAAGACCTGTGCCTTGGATGTAGAGCTGGAAGCAGAAGTTAAACAGAAAATGGAGCTGCTGCCACGAGGACAGGGCACAGGAGAAGAGTAGGAGAGAACTTACTTTTGCTTATTGGGGCAAGCTGTGGATGTGTGAATCAGGCCTGGAGTGGCTGCTCGTGGTCTCTGTAACAGGGCTGGTGTTGACTACACCATCTCCTGAAGTATCTTGGAGCACCATCCTGGCAGTGCAAGAAAGCTGCTTTCTGGTTGCTGTTACTGGTGTGTGGATGTGACCTGACTGAGAAACCTGGAGCTGAAGTTCAAACTTCTCACTGTCTTCTGGACTTCTTAGGAGAGCAGTGAAACTGGAGGGCTGCACTTCTGTCACCACTAATCTAGACAGTCTGGCTTTGATGGGCTCACACTCCACTTACCACGACTGTGCTGACTGGTATCCTGTGCTAAAAAGAAGGGCTGGAACAAATCCTGAGTATGATGCATGACTTTAGCTGAGGAATTTTTTTTCTCTGTTCCATGTAGATATATAGGAGTGGTAGATTCATGCATGGAAGATCTGTGCCTGAAAAATTGTCTGTCTTCAGCTGTCATCTAGTTTAATAAAGGCAGGATGGAGAGGGAATAGTTTTTCTTACCTTCTTAGACCATCACTGCTACAACAGCACTGCAGCAAAACTGGATCAATATGCAGCCAGGGAGAGAAAGTTGTCTCTTCAGAGAGACAAGCAGACAGACAAATAGACAGCAAGCCAGATTCTCCTCTGTTATATGCATGTAACTCCAAAACTATTAAAGGAACTATTTGTAACCAGGAACAGAACCAAACTGCTGGCGTACTTCACTGTAAAAGATTTTCAGTTCAATCTTCGATGGCATTTTAATAGTAACAGCTACTCATCAGCAATGTCAGGGTTAAATACTCCCAGCATGTGTGCAATTGCAGAAATGCCCCAAGAAGAAGCAAGGAAATATTTCCATCTTAAACTCCGATAAGGAGTGAAAACATGCAACTCATTCCATATGGTGGCTGAAAGCCCTGAGCCAAACGGAAAGACGAGGAGTCTGCCAATGCGTAAGAACTCACAAGCCTGATAAATGAGTGCATTGCTTTGGGAAAGCCAGAGACAAAGTCACTCTAGAAAGAAGAAAACAGAAGAAAAGTGAGGAGTCTTTAAAAAAAAAATTAAATAAAGCCAAGTCTTACCCATTTGTCTTGTTGGATGGCAGCAAGAATTTCTGGAAATGTTTTACATGTCAAAGATTTAACCAAGTTGGGATGTTTGTGGACAAGCCATTATGCAATGAATAAATAAATCAGGGAAGAAAGCAGGAGGAAGAGTCTATCTTCTCTCCTGCTTTACAAAAATGATCCTGGATTGAGACAGCTGCATTCTTCTGGGATACTCTGCACAAGCCAGGATGAAAGCACTCACAAGCTGGAGATGGACTATTCTTGGATTTCTCCAGTATTGACATGGAGGACAATGCTGTGCTTGATGATGCAGGAAGGAGTGGACTGGCAGCAGGGAAAGGCTGGAGGACAGCTATGGTCAGAGAAGCATCTGAGCACTGGGCATCCTCCCTCAGTAGTGGAATGCAAATTCCCAGCTGTTCTCCAGGACTGTGACCACCCCCAGCACCAGGGATGGGTGCTCAGCCAAACAGAAGTGGGGCCGTCTGGTACTCGGGGTCAGGGATCAGGGGAGAGCCAGGCTGAGCTGGAAGGGAGCAGAGGGTCATGGCAGATTGCATGTCTCCTGCTCAATGCCTGAGATTTGACAGGTCTGCATTCTTGGCTGAAGGGATCTGGCTGTCCAATCGATTTTTGGAGAGAAGTGGGTAAATTCACAGCTTGGCTGCCTGCAGGAAAGGCTGTGCCTTTGATAAAGTCTTGTGACTGTTTAGCAAGTCACCTCCTACAACCTGAACACACTCCCACATTAAGTCAAATAAGAAATAGAGGAGGGAATCAACCATACAGACAAAATCCACTTCACTTTTCCTTCTCCAAACAGGGATTTTTTTATCCAGGATCTGCTTTGAAGTTTTGACTATAAAAGCTCTGAGGGTCCCTGCCATAGAAAGTGATAGGAAGTCTTAGCTGGCTCATTTGCCTAAGCAAATTTGTTGTAATGAGATTGTCCTGCTACATAAGCACTTCTACATGGGCAAAATGCAGTTTAACCTGTGCCAACTCACTGACTTCACCCAAAAAAGGCAGGCAAAGCCAAGAGCGTTTTGTTGGGCTAAAAAGAGCAACAGAAAGAGCAAACCCTGCAGGTTGTAAATTGCTAGGCAAGGTGATAAATGGTACATGAACTGGCCAATATAATCTGTCTGGAAAGTTGAAAAGAATCCCGCCTTCTCATGAACCTAAAATACTTCTTTTTTCTAGAGTACCTTACTTTCCAACTGTGTGCCACATTATCCTCTTGCCAGAAGGTTTGTTCTCTGGTCTGTGCTTCTGTCTTGGAACTGCTGACAAGACTGGACACTCAGAATTTCCCTGGCTAAGGGGAAATAAGTTTCCTGTATTTGGTGTGCTGTGCTGTGCTGTGCTAGGGCAGCTGTGTCCTTGTGACGGTGCCTGGACATCCAGGTTACACCTGAGTTACAAATAAGGGGAATTTATTTGCTGGAGAAGGTTCAGGCAGAAGGAGGTAGGTTTGCTGGGATGGAGGGACCAGTGGGGACCTCCATGATGTGGGTGCTCAGATAAGAGCAGAGGACAATGTTCTCAGCAGAGGAAAGTGTCTCACCTCCACCCGGAGATGTAGAAGGTGAAAATGGAGCTCCAGTGGTGAAGCAGGGAGGTGCAAGGATTAGGAAACTCCTGATTAAAAGACGGTGCTTTGGACCATATTGGTTTCCTCAGGTCTTTCTCTTGGTACATTAGCAACTGCCTTGGCTCTCCTTGGGGGGCTCTTTGGAACTTGATTAAACCAACAAGCTGAGCTGAGACTTCCTACTCTGGTCATTGCTGTTAAACCAGCCTGTTCTTGAGCCTGACCCAGCACCACTGCCAGCTCTTCTACCTGCAAAAAACTTGTGTGTCATTCCTCCCCACCTGAGCACTGGCCAGATGATTCATGGCCACAGCTGTTCTCCACATTCTGGTCCAGCCAGCCTCCTCTGTCACTGTACTGTGGCTTTTCCAGGGCTGTCACCTCCCCTTTGTGTTGCCTAATGTGATGTTCATGCTCCCAGGCTTATGGAAGGGAGGTGCTGTGTAATCCCACCACTCTATGCCCACAAGCCTGGCATTTATTGTTTGCTAAGGCTTTCTTGAGCCAGCCCAAGACATTGCAGGGAAGTCCTCTCTAGGCCTGGGCTGGCCAAAAATTCAGTGTGTGGAAAATCTTTGGAGATTAAATGTTGAGACTTTTCAGATGATGATCCCTTTGAATTCAATTAAAAAAAAATTAAAGAGCTAGTTTTGATTATGACATCTCTCTGTCCTTGCAAAATGCCCTTTGACTAAAAGGTTTATGCATGAATTATAGGGCCAGATTTTCCTTTGTATTTTATTTTTGCCATTGTTCACAGCTCAGAAAAATTCCTTTAAATATGCTCAGATTCGCACTCCATTTTCCCATGCAGCCTCTACACGGTCAAACAGATTCTGTCAAAGATCTCAAAGAGAGATATACAAGCATCAATAAGATCCAGTTTGCTTCATGTCAGCCTCCATTTTTGTTACACAGAGGAGGATCTTCATCATCTAGGGAAATCCAGACCTGGACATTTCAGGTGTGTTGTTCTCCAGCTGAACATTCACCACTGGGTTTGTGCCATGCCAAGGATCCAGCAAGAGATAATTACTACCTCCTGCATCCATGCTCATGTTAATCCAATCAAAGGTGACTCTTGAGACATCATCCTCATTTTCCAGGTGGTTCCTTCAAACAGATGATGACCCCCTGCCAACAACACCACTGTGGAAAACTCATCTGCATGTTCTGTGAACTGGGAGGTCGTTCATGTTCTCTTCAGATAATTTTTTTTAATAAGCATTTCCAACTTAAGCAATCAGAAAACTGTACCAAGCATTGCAACATCTGTTTTTCAAGGTTTTCTACCACAGAAAACTGCTTTAATGAAAACTCCCTTTCAGAGGACTTCTTGAGACTGAAGCTTGGAAGATGTCCCAATCTCCTGACCTGAGGTTCTGGCTCAATCTCCCAGATGGAGAAGATGCAGCTTTTAAGTCAGGTCTGTATCTTGCAGCCCTAAACCACAATCTAGACTTGTCCTGGCCTAGTGCCTTTTGGAAAGAGTAGATCTGTTAGAGGTCAATCTATGTAGACATTGGAATGGCTCAGATCAAAGATATCTCTAGCCCAATATCCTGTCCCTAATGGGGTCAGCAGCAAAGGTTTAAGGCAAGATACAAGAGCATGGCAAGTTCCCTTGTGATACTTCCTATGGTCCTTCCAACTCATGGCAATTTGCAGCTGAAGGACTTCCTGAGCTATGGGCCATATCCTCATCCTTGTGTGTAATTGCCCTTGATGGATCTTTCAATGTCTTTAATTGTTATTTGGCTTCTACAACATCTGATGACAATGACTTCTATCACTTAATTATGTGTTGTTTAAAAAACAGCACTATAAATCATATTAGACTTCAATTATAGTAAAAGCCTTGAATTTGGGTAAGATTGATAGCATGGATAAAGTCCACTTAATTACACCCATGTATTATGTCTGCATTATTTTTACTTTTTCATTCTAATAATTGATTTTTGGGGGGTGAGAGTGGCAAAGCACAATCTTACTGGGAAAACCCCAGCCTTCTGTATTTCCTCAGAGTGCTGGTCACCTTGGCACCACCAGGTCCTCAGGGTTTCTCTGGGCAGTTTTCTGCTGCAAGTTTTTTTGGGGAAAAAAGGGGTAGAATTGCTTAATCCTTCCAGCTAAGTAAAATCTACACTGGTAAATTCTCCAGGAGATGTACAGTTCAATGCTTGTCAAGCCAGGATATTAAATTAAGCAATTTTCATCAGATAACACATCTTCTGGTTCATGTAAAATGTCCAGCAAATCGCTGCACTCATAATTCAGCTTGATTGAAAGTGAGCTGCTAATCCATTTCACTTTGGAGAGACCCAAGAGCATGGCAGAGGGGCCATCTCTGCAGGAGACTCCTGTTTGCATCCATGCACGTGAATGTGCTCCCCCTGGGCTCTCCTTCCCTCCCCACATCCCCCAGAAGGGCAGCAGATAGTGCTGCTCTTGCTGCCCCTCTCCACTGACCCTTTCAGTGCTGTGTAGTGTGTCCTGGATTAGCTGCTACGCGGGGAATCCTTTTAAGTGATGAAACCTGCATTTGGGGAAATCATTCTGCTTCGGTTCCCCCTGGCAGGTGGGGGTGGTGGTGATCCTGCCCCTCTACCCAGCCCTAGTGAGGCTCATCTAGAGTGCTGTGTCCAGTTCAGGGATCCTCAGAACAAGAGAGACATGGAGCTCCTGGAGAGAGTCCAGCAGAGGTCAACAAAGACATGACGGCACTGGAGCATCTCTCTTACATGGGAGGGCTGAGGGAGCTGGAGCTGTTCAGCCTCGAGAAGACGTGGCTGAGAGGGGACCTCATCCAGACTCTGTCAGAGTCTGCAGGGATGGGGCAGAGGATGGACCAGGCTCTGCTGGGGGGTGCCCAGAAATGGGACAAGAAGCAATGAGCATAAACTGATGCCCAGGAAGTTCCACTTGAACATGAGGAAGAACTTCTTCACTTGTGCAGGTCACTGTACAGAACAGATTGCACCGAGAGCGTGTGGAGTCTCCCTCACTGGAGATATTCCAGAACTGTCTAGATACAATCCTGTGCCATGTGCTCTGGGATGACCTGATGGAGCAGGGAGGTTGGAACTGATGACCCTTCCAATCTGATCCATTCTGGGATTCAGACTGAAACAGAGTCAGGTGCTTGGCAAATATCTCCTTCCTCTGCATATTCCAGCTCTAACATCAATGACTTTCTGTCCCTTGATTGTGTCTGTATTAGCTGCGTGCAGATTTTCGTGCAGTTATTAATTGCAGAGCAAATGAACCTTCTTCAGACCATATGCTGCTGCTATAATTTATGCAAATATGTTGTTGGTTACTATAAAAAAATTAACAACCCAAACAAAAAAAAAACATAGTTGGATTTGGGTTATTGCCAAGAGATTAAATGCCAATGTTTAAAAAATTGGCAGCATTTCCACAATGGGACTTTTGTCATATAATGCTGTATCTACTGGGATTATCCTTTTAAATAATTGGCAGTGTCCTCAGCACAGCCTCTAGCTTATATTTTTTGCCTTTTATCCTTTTTTTTTTTCTTCTGGCAGCCCTTGAAGAAATCCCTTTGCCATTTCCAGACCAGAGCCTTTCTGTTTTCACACAGTGAAATACCAGCCCTGTAAGCGACAGATTTCTCCACTCAGCATCTTTAGGACACCCATCGATCAACAACAGGGAATTTAAGTAAGAGGAGGGGTGACTTGGAAAATAAACTCTTCACATTCAACTGACGAAGTGGGAAACATCCGCTCCTGGCCTATCTCCACCGGCCTGGATGGACTTGTGCCAGCACAGAGTTTGGCCCTGTGTCTTTGAAGTCATTATTCTTTCATTGGTTATTTGCTGGAGTGTATTGAAAGCCTGACTTTTACATCTGCTTCCTCACGGACTTTCTTTCCTCCTATGATGAACACACTTTGTTTTCGTATCTGGCTTTCACAAGACCTGCGTTGCAAACCCCGGGTTAATGGTGAACAGGTTTTTTTGGGGGGGAGATTGTGGGCCATGTGCACAGACAGGTATAAACAGGGCTTGTTATTCCAGAGACACTCGCCAGCAACAAGGTATTTTCATGTAGCTGGAAAAATTTAAATGCAGAAGAACTTGTTCTGAAGGCAAAACAACACGTAAGAAATATTTAACTTTCATTTCTCCAGTTTACCTAAGTTCTTATAGAGTCCTATATTTAAATACAGAAATCAGTTGCAAAGACAGACACTTAAAGCACAGTCTAGTCTGCCAGTAGTTTAGATCACAATTTAGATAATTATCACTTAAATAGAAACAACCAATGATAATTATAACACTTAAGCTAATTATAAAAAGTGATTATAAACAAGTCAATTGCTTAGATAACAATTAATTATCTCACTGCCCTCCCTAGGGCTCCCTTTCCTTACAGCTCTTGAGGACACACTCAACCTCAGTGACCTGAGCAGGGCTCTCTCCACTGCCAAGTTCACCCTCTGCATGGGAGGATGTGGGACTGTGAGAGCTCACTGGTGGCTTTTAAAACCTGAGGATCAACCAAAGCTGTTGAAAAATAAGTAATTAAAAAAACAAAACAACAAACCCACAAAAAAACCCCAGAACTAAAAACAAACAGAAAACCACCAAATAAACAAAAAAGCCCAACAAAAATGATAACATTACACAGAAAAAAAAAAAAGCTTATCAACATTTCAGACATAAAATTTGTAGCTGGGTATTTATTGGCTGCCAGTTTGCCAAAAGCAGATGGATTTCAGATATAAAATGCTCCCTGCCCAACAGTAAGATCCCAACAAAGCCACAAATCAAGCAGACGTTTGGGTTTCAGCCATGCTTAGTTTTTGGCATGTGCAGAGAGGAACCCACAGCTATGCATCCAGCCTCCTGCAACAAGAGAAGGCTCCAGAAAGTTCCCCAATAGAAAGTGGGTCTGCAGTGTGCAGGCGAGAGATGTTTGGCCATGGGCTTCCCCAGGAGGGAGCTTTGGAGACAGGGGATGAAACCTAGTTGCCAGCATCTTCAGAAAGATGTAGAGTCACAGAAAATCTAAATTTTATTCAGATCCTTTCCAAGGAGGTGGCTGAGCATGTCACTTCTGAAAGGGCAACATCGCAGCCCCCTGGAGAAGCTCATCCGATGGTTTCTGCAAAGAGCAGGTTCCAGAGGAGCCCTTGGTGGCCAAGCAATAAAGGTGATCCAAAGCCTCCTGATCCTCTGATAACAACAGTGGCTTGTAAACATGTCTGGGGAGGGCTTATCCCTCCTTTGCACTGGGAGTGTGTGTTGGGCTGTAAATATCTTCCAGCTGTAAAGTCAGAGAAAACACTGATAAGCTCTCGCTGTCCCCCCGTCCCCACAGCTGGGAATGATGGATTTACCAGAGGTAACTCAATGTACCAGTTCCCTTCTCCTCTGCAATTGGAGCATATGGAATATATTGCTGTCTGAGGGAAATGCATCTTAAGAATTTCTCCTGCATCTCTTCAGGAGGGTTCCAGGGTGGATTACAGCAGGTGTCATGGAATCAACCATTTAAAGAGAGTTAAGTGACAAGCCACAGTCAACTATGCCCCAAATCACAGCAGAGCTTTGAATCAGGCTTCAAAAGTTTGGGGTTTGCTTGGATTTGGGTGAGACAAGCAATGGAAGCTCCGAAATACTGGAAGAAAAAGAGAGACTTTCCAATGAGAGGGGACAGGGAAATATCTGAGATCTGCCTGGAATAAATTGCTCCCGCCAAGTGTCTGATCCTGGGCTGTGATAAGCTGTTTCCACAACGTTCTATTTATTCTCTGCTGCCTAAGGAATAAAACTAAACACCCTTGTTACTCATCTGCAGGGATTTCCTGAGACACGCACAGGTAAATGTGAACTACTGGAGGACTTCTGTTCTCAAGGAGTCCTCACTGATGTAATTTTTTTCTTTAAAGTAAGCAGCAATTTAGGTTTTATCAGTGGTTATATTTTTAACCCCCCAAAAATAGGCCAAATCCTGCAGCTATCCAGCATCTTCTCTCAAGGTACCCAGCACCAGGAAGGACAGACTAATCCCTACAGGATAAATTCACTCCACTTTTTCTCTAGTGGCTACAATTTACTTTGGGTAAAAAGCGGGATCAGGCTGAAACACCAGTAAAGGCACATCCATTACGGATAGTCAGAGCTTAAGCTGCCAGGCTGATGGGAACTCAGAGTCAAGATAAAAATCTGTGCATTGACCCATGAGGCTGAATTATCCACTATATGGAAAACCACTGACCTAACTGTCTTCCAGGAAAAGGCACGGCATACTGGAAAGAATAGAGAGGCTTGGGAATAAAATTGGGAAAGACAGACCATTTCTCCCAGTGGAAGATCTGGGTCCTACTGTGAACTTGGAGTGTGTGTTTCCAAAATGCTGTCGCACGTGGAAGAGTTTTCTCCAGTGAAGTTTTCCCCACAGCACCAAGTGGGCCCTGATTTACTGCCCTCAGAGCATCCAGGCCACTGGAATTACATATGGTTTCATATCAAACCTGGATTCAAAGGCAGGACTTAATGTAGGTTAAACCTATAACCATCAGGTTTTCCTTCTGCCTCAGTTCCTTCCTGCTGAACTACAGCATTTTCTGTTATTTCCACCTTAGCCAAGACTGTACCAAACCCAGGAATCCTTTCAAGATATTGTTGTGCACTCAAGGGTGTAGGAACCTGCACACCAGTGGGTTCACATATGGTTGGGTTTTGCCCATATCCTTCCTTTTCTTTCTCCCTATGAGCTGTATTTTGTCAACCAACCTTCACAGCCTTCTTGCCCAGTATCCTGGAAAAAGAGACAAGAGCATCCCAGAGCACACAAGCAAGTTCTTTGCAAGAGAAAACATCTCTGGAAAATTGTCTAGGCACATCAGACCCTATTTTTCCCTGAAAGGAGCCTTCTCTGGGACTGCGCTTTGTAAGGAAAGGCAGGGACATGCAGTCCTGTGGTGTGTCCCAATACATTTTGATCGCCAAAGTTTGGAGCCCATCACTGATGGATGTGAGATGATACCAACTATGTTGGAGGAGAGGGATTCTTCTCAAATAACTCTCCACATCTAAAAAACAGATTTCCAGTTGTCCAAACTCCATCCATAGTTAATGGAGGGTGATCAGAAGAAAAAGAGACCATTCTTCAAATCAGATGCTGTTTTTATGGGGAGAAGAAAGACCTTCTGAGGCCATCAGTCCCTTCACACTATTACATAGGACAGACCACCATTGATGGCCAACTCTAAACCAGTATCATCTGAGGGGGGTCAAGACACAGACTGAAAGGAGTTCCTACAAACAAGGTTATGAACAAATTCCTCTCACTCTCAGGTTTATATGGATTTGCTACTAAACTAAGGAAATTTAAAAGCTGCGGAGGTGTCAAACACCTCCAGACATGGGAGATGTCCAAGGATGCAACAAAGTGCAACTTGAACATCTGACACCCTGCCAGTGAGCCGTGTTTAATAGGTCAGGCAGCAGAGGTGTAAAAAAATCAATAACGTTGGAGTGGAGATCTTTGCAGATCCAACAACTGGGTGGTTTGGTTTTGTTTGGGGCTTATTTTTCTTTATCATATTGTTGATGCTGGGTTTTCTCTTTTTCTTCTTTCTTTTTCCCCTCTCCCCGCTTCTACGTTTTTTGTTCCTCTGTAAATTTTTCAGGTTTAACTCTCAGGAAAACGAAGATTTGAAATGTTGCTGCAAGAGAATTGAGGTCTATTAGGGCATCCAGTATTTGGCATGATTCGTGCTAAGAAATATCTGTGAGAGCAGAAAATAGGAGCCATGTCCAATACCTTGGGGAAGGAGCTGAGTCTTGCAGACAGGGCTGGAGGCTCCAGCTCTAACCCTGGCCTGACAATTGATACAGAAAAGTCCTGTGGCTGCTGTATTACAGCACCAACGAGGAACGCATGTTCTCTTCTGATCAAAAGTCTAAACCACAGCGTGCTCTCGGCTGCTCTGCCTCTGATCTGAAAATACATCACTGGTTTTTATCACTCATTTTTTCTTTATCTGAGCAGGGCTGGTCTCAAGCGCTACAACCTGATTATCTCTGAGGAGGCTGCCAAAAGCATGTCAGGGATCATTAAACGTAATAATGAAGGAAGCAGGAGGAATCAAGTGGTTTGAGTAGGAAATCAGAGGGAATTCCTGGCTGAGGTTGCCAGTCTGGTGAAGGCTGGGACTTGCAGCTTGCTGTGGAAAAGGAGGACACAGCTCAGGACTCAGAAGCCTCTGCAGATGAGTGATCTGTTAAATGAAAATGCTGGTCTGTATTGGCTTCAAGAAAACTTGAGAATCGTTTTTGTAGAAAACAGACATCTTTAACTGTAAGTGGACTGTAATTACATGGTTTGCTTTATAATAATAAAGTGTGGGAGTTTTCTAACCTGTTGAGCTTGCCAAATTATTTGTGTTTAAAAAACGTATTACAAAGTGGTTTGCTCTGATTGGATTTCCACTTACTTTGCTTCAAAATATAACTCGGGCCAAAAAAAAGTCCTTTAGCTCTAATCAACATCAAATTAATCAAATCCTTTTTGCTACTGACTTGTGCTACCACATTAGCAAAGAGGATCTTCTCCAGTGAGAGAAATGGAGTTTTGATAGGAATTCAGGGGATTGTGGCACTGTCTTTTTATTGGTCTTGCAACAGCTTTCATAGTAATAGGATGAAACCAGAACAAACCTACAACTCTCTCTAAACCTGGACGGAAATTCTCTTTGTTGTCTTCTAGAGTCTCTTTCTGTTTTAGCCATGGTGTTTGCATTTCCTTACAATCCCAATCCTCTGTTACATCAGGAGGACTAGGAAGCACTGCCCCAGAACTCTTAGCTTTATGAAAGGCTTTTCCTTGTATTTTTTTTTTATTATTTTTTAACTCAAAGTTGATCCATGAGGAGCCAGGCTTATGTGGCTTGGTTTCCTGTGGCTCTCTGTCCCATGGCTGGATTAACACGTGCCTAATAAGGTGTGAGCTCTGATTGAAACATTTCCTGAGGTTGGGGCTTTTTGGAGATCTCTCTCCCATGTGCCTTTTCCAATGTCTAACAGCCTTGCTGAGCTCCAAGTCCAGCCCTGCTCCCAGTAACTCCATTTTCCCCTCTATCCAGCTGCCTACAGCCTTTAAACTGAGCCAACTCTTAACACTTTTGGGGCTTTTTCTTTGAGAGTTGATTGAAATGGACCCATGGATTTTAAAAGTTATTACGGAAGGGATCCAGGTGACACACACAGATGGTGCAATTCCTTCTGAATGACTGAAAAAGTGAGTTTGGGGTTGAGATCAAACCTTCGGTGCTTCATCCCAGAGTGATGCTGGACAGGAAAGCACCCACAAGGAACAGCGAGGTTTCGACTGGACATTAGGGAAAATTTCTTCAAGAAATATCAATTTTCTTCATTTTATATCAAGGATACCTCAAAGCCACTGGGATGCCTCAAGATTTTGGGTGGCTCTTAAACCAAGATGCCATTTGAGTTCCAGGCAGGACCCAGCTGGGATGGGGTCATGTTTTTATTGAAATAATGAATGACTGGTTTAGGATGGATAGGGACATTTTACAAGACCATGTAGTGACAGGACAAGGGGGAATGGCTTCACACTGTCAGAGAGTAGATTTAGATTAAATATCTTGCCCAGAAAAGCTGTGGCTGCCCCATCCCTGGAAGTGTTCAAGACCAGGTTGCGTGGGGCTTGGAGAAACCTGGGATAGTGGAAGGTGTTGCTGCTTGCAGCAGGGGATTGGAACAAGATGAGCTTTGAGGTCCCTTCCAACCCAAAACATTCTGGGACTATATGAAATTGTCACAGGGATTTTGGGTACTGTGAAATCACTTGGAGTTTGTTACCTACCTTCATTCAGCTACCTTAAAACAAGAAAACTATAAAATCATTCCTAATCTGATTTCTAAATTTTAATGCTTATAAATAATTGTACAGTGCAGAAAAGGAGAGAATCGGTTCCTTGCTCTCTGCACACTGAAATGCACATAGTGTGAGCCTAAAATCCTTCCCTTTTCACCCATCCCACCCTGAACAGCTTCTCTTCTCCTCCAGCAGGTGATGAGGATGGGATGAAGACCAGCATTACCCTCTTTGTGTCTTAAAGAAAGTGGGTCTTGAAGACAGCAAGTGGACAATGCCTACTTTCCCTCCTTCCTTTGCTAGACACAGGGTCATTTTTCTCTTCAGCTGGAGCTCCCAGCAGTTTTTGGGATGCTGGCAGGCAGGGAAGCAGGAAGACAGGCAGGGAAACAGGCAGGCACGCCAGAGGGCTGTCAGCAGCCGCCAGCATTCCCACGGGGACAGTGGCACCTTGTGTGTTTTGACAGGGGACAGGCTGTTCTCCTGCTAATAGGCTGTTGGACATGGTGTTCGCTGCCTGGCAGGAGGAGAGGGTGGGAGCTCACAGACTCCAGGCACAGCTAAAGGTTAGGGATTCAGCAGTGGCACATCCATCCAGAGTGACAAGCGCGAGGATCGATATTCCTGTGCATTATTGCTCCTGGGGGGCTGGAGGTCAGCCTGTTCCATCTTGGGCGGGTGCTGCACAGGGGAGGTGGACTGGAAAATACAGCTTTGAAGACATGAGGGTGGAGATAACTGTCTGGCATCAGGGAAGGGCAGAATTGGCTTTTGCAGGGTTGCAATTTGGGGATCCTCTTCAAACCAGAAGCTGCCACCTCAGGTTCTGTCTCAGTCTGAGTTTGTTCCACGAAGGCAGGTTGGCTTTCAGGTTTTTTAGTTTCAATTAATTTCTTACATTGTTTTTCCTGAACAGGAGAGGCAGAGGAGGTGAAAGGCTGGCTTGGTTGTTCATCTGTAACCAGTTGTTGCTGCAGAGTCCATAATTACTGAGCTTTAACTCCTCCTGCTTATGAGATAAGCAAGAGGGGACAAAATTACTAACATTTGACATCTTAACCAGTCAGAAAATCCCAGGCAAAAATTGTCTGTGTGGTCTTTCTTGCATACAAATATGAGGACACAGGTTTTAATTGGGTGATTTCAGCCAGTGTCTTTGGAAATGTGATCCCAAAGCAAGCCTGATGCTTGGAAGAAAATGTGCTTCATATTGACCCTATTCATGAAGGGAACAGTTAGACCAGGCTGGGAATCATCACAAAGGGACCAACAGACTCAACCTGAGCTATGCTCCATCCATGGAAGTGTCCAAGGCCAGTTTGGATGGGGCTTGGAGCAACCTAGTCTAGTGGAAAGTGTCCAGGCCCATGGAGAGTGGTTTGGAACAAGATGATCTTTAAGGTTCCTTCCAAACCAAATTATTCCATGATTCTATGATGCAAAACCAAGCAGTTGCAGCCTCATTAGGAAACTCTGCATCAGGTGTTGCAGTTGGGTTGCCAAGCCCCTTAAAATCCTTGCTGAGGGAACAGAAGAGCTTGAGTTTGCATGTCACCTTCAGGCTGAGATAAATAATAATAATGAGGACAATGAGTGATTTAGAAGATTTTGCCAGCATAATTAATGCTGATTTATATCACAGGGTAGCAGAGAGACAGGCTGTGATAGAACGAGTGAGTGAAGGGGATGACAGTGGAGAGTGAAAAATGAAATGTGCTTTCTAAAAAAAGCAAGTGAAGCTGGCTCGAACACCGTGTGGAGCAAAGCAGGTGACATAAATAATCGCAGCATGTCTGCCATTCCTGTAGCAGGGATCACTCACTCTGTAATTAGATGGAGTTATTAGTGTCTTCAGTTGCTGTGTGCAGGGATACAGGGTTCTGCAAGGCAGAAAAGAAGAGTATCTTTTCATCCTGTGGAGCCAATTAAATGGCAGTGAGGGAGAAAATGAGTTTAGTCTTGGTAAAAAATGACTGCATGGGTTATGTGCCTTTGAGGGTGGGCTTCATAGGGTCTGAATGAAATCACCGAATCTCTGGCTGGAGTTGTTCCTCAGAGCTTGATCTACTCAGCAGCTCTGCTGGGAGGACCCTTCCCACCTACAGGGACCTGCTGGAATCACCAGGACCCCCCAGGGTTCTCTCTGGTGTCGCAGAGGAGCCAGACAGGAGCCACTGCCTGCTCTTACCACTTTCCCAGCTGTGAGCTGCTGGTCCCAACATCCTCCTTCACAGCCAGGCTGAGCATAGATGGCCCAGCTGAACACACAAATAGCATAAAGAGGGTGATGGGACTCTCTGGGCTGATCCTGCCCTGGTGCAGCCACAGGATCTTGCCCACTGGCTACAATTCATTGACTGTGCATTCGAGGCATTGTTGAGCAGCATCAGCAATGACACAGTGCCTGCCATAGAGTAGAAGTAAAGCTGTCACCCTGGACTGGCAAAGAAAAGGGGACTGTTCTTTATCATGGTGCCAGTGACTGCTCCCTGGGAGCTTCAACGAATCTGAAAACAACAATTTACTTTTTGTTATATTTAATGTGAACTTCATCTGGCAACAACCCCATTATGGAAACAACAGGTTGGATCAATGCAGAAGTATCTCCCAAACTCCCTCTGCTGGGAGGGAAGGCAGTCAGAAGTCGATGGGGAGTTTACTGGCCTATGCAGCTGGCTGCCTGTGATGAGCCATCCCCATTTCCCTGAGATGGATTGCAGCATGGATTTGGGGGCTGGATGTTCTGGGAGCACTCTGCTGGTCACCCAGGACATCCCACCCCCTGGCTCATAGACTCTGGCTCCCTGACTGGCTCTGTTTATCCTCCTCCCACACACAGCACCACCAGCCAGTGGCTTCTCCCTGCCTCCTCTCCTTGGACTGCCACCAAAACCATGGCTTCAGAGGCTTCCTGATGCCATCTGGGATGCCCAGGTTTGCTGGGGGATGCCTATACAAATACTGCAATAAGACAGGGACTGGTTCTTTCTCAGGACCCAAGGCACAGCCACAACCCAACCCCAGGGATGACCTTCCTCTGGCTGCTTCCTACATGGGATCAGATTGAGGAGGTTCTCTGACTCTCAGGGAATCAATTTGAAAAAGTAATTCAAATGTCCCAGAACCAGGGACACAGGCAGGACAAGGCTGCCAGGGAGGTGGTAGGCTGGAAGGACATTAGGTACAAGAAAAACAACAAAAGAGCTTTGGGACTGCTAAAATATTGATTGTATCCTCCCAGCAAAGCATAACACATCCCTGCTCCCACTATGCCATCTGTGTTTAAGGTCTTGATCCTCCCTCTACCCTTTTCCACTAGCACTTGGGCAGAATGAGCCCAAGTCTGTTTCTTTAAAGCAGGAACAGTTCAGTGTTTAAGTCTTTGCCTAGAAAAAGAAGGATTTTACTTCCCTGCAAGGCTCATAGCTGCTGGTTCACAATGAATTCCTTCCAACACATGCTCCCAGGGCTCCATTGTGCCTGTAAATCCAGGGACTCCCCCTCATTGCCTTCCTTCTTCCCCAGATTGCCACCTTTCTGTCCCCTCTGCACCACAGGCAGGTGGCTGAGGGCACACTGGGCTCTTCATCCCTGGTCCCAGCTGTGCCAGCCTTTGTGTCTCCCACCACATCCATGCACAGCAATGCTGAGGAGGTGGCCAGTGGGCCCAGAGCCACCCCAGAGGCTGCAGTGGCCCCCTTCCCCCACGCATGAGTCCAAAAGGACACCATGACTCACTCCTTTTCCACAGGCAGCACTGCCAGCTCTTGAAATACTTGATGTTTTTCTTAGAGTCTTGGCTCCTGAAGCCATGTAATTACTTGAACTTTCATTTTCTTTAAATAAAGCCAATTCCTAACACTTGCACTTGCAAAGGATAGCCGGAAAGTGTGACCTCCTACGAGCTCAGAAGCCACATGGTGAAAACCCCCACTTTTATTCTTTCTGAATCTTTCTTTTTTTAATTTCCTTTCCTGTCATGGTCTTTACAATCTTCTCTTGGGCTTGCTGGAAGTCTTCTTTCTTTATGCCTTCAGTTCTGCTCTGTTGCAAATGATCTGGAGTTTGTGCTTTGGTTGGTGTTGACATCTCAGCTTCATTGCCTTCAAGATTTTTTTTTTATAGTTTTCTGCCTGATGACACAGAGTTTGGGGCTAAATAAGGTAAAAAAAGATGGTAAAAAAACCAAACTTAGGCAATAATCCATCAGTGGTGTGACTTGTCCTGTCTCTGCACATTCTGGATCCATCCCTTGTTTTGAATTCCATCAGAAAATCCTGAGTTTATACTGGTTAAATGTAATTTTCTCCCAGGTTCTTTACAAGCTCCATTCTGCTGAGAGAAGCTGCATTTCCATTGTGGCAAACCACAATCCCAGGCTGTCCCTGCAATGTTTTGGCTCTAACTTTGAAATCTCTTGCCCGACTTGTTTCCCTGCTCCTTTTAACCCCACATGGCAGGGCTGTTCCTTCCTCCCTGTCCACAAGTGCCATGAGGGTAAAAGTCACACATAAACCTTGTCCTTTCTGGCCAAGTGCTCCAAGATGTCCTGGGCTCTGTGCAGCTGTGGACAGCACAAGTTTGGCTCTGGACTTCATGATTCAAGAGTATGACATATTTAAGATGGTCTTCTAAGCTTAGAGAAGTGCAATCCTTGAGGGATTCAGTCCATCCCAGTAGCAGATAAATCTCAGGTGAGAATGGATGACATGGTAGAAGCACTGCAATTTTCCCCTTTATTTTGGGGATGTTTGTACATGTTTGTTGTCTTTCTTCCAGCTTTGAAGTTTAGCACTTGATGAGATGGAGCAGCTTATTTGCTGCTCCCATGCTCGGATAACCTATGCAGGAATGGTGTTACCTGGTGATAAGGAAGGAACCCTGCTGGTCCCACCCATCAGCATCTGGGGTATGTGCAGGATGGAGATGCTACAAAATGATCCCACCCCAGGCAACACTCCAGTTGAAGCTTTTGTTTTATGGGATTGGAGCCATAAGACACAAAGGAACAGAAACTCAGCCCCTGCAGGTGAAGGAACAAGGTCATGTTTCCCTTGTTCTCTTCATGAGCTCTGAAGATTTGTCTTCTGTCCTCAACCACCACAAAGTGGCAGCCAATATGCATGGACAGGGGTCCAGGGAATTGCCTTTTACATTTGTTTTGACAACAAACCCTGGTGATCTCCAGTGAGTGAGAAGCTCACTATTAAAAGTAATCCAGAGACATTCCAAAACACATATTTTCCGGAGGAGGGGGGAGGCCACCGTGCATTTTTAGCAACATCAGTCAACGCACTGGCCCAAGTCACACATTCAAATTGAGACCTAGAAAATATGGAAAAGTTTAAATAATCCTTGGAAGCAAGCCAGGAACTGGTCATTCAGTCTGCAGGACATTTTATGAATAACACTGTAACACAAACCTGTAATGGAAGCACCAATCTCCAGCCCATTGGTTTTCCAATATGAGTCTCCCATTCCAAGATGAATGACATAGATTTTAGGGAAGGAAAGAAGCAGAACTCATTTGTCTCCTGGCTGGGAGAGTTTGGCTTTGAAGAGCTCAGCTTGCAGGAACAGGCATCAATGTGAACTTTCTCACCTTGAGGTTTCTCTTGGCCCCAATCTCCTTTTTATTCTTTATTATTTACACTTCTACTACATGGTCAGGAAGTTGTCTTCATTCCACTGCAGGAGATGCTCTGCTCCCTCCACTGAGACCTGAGTGCTATGTCCAAATCATTGGAGATCCTGTAGATCTGCAGATTTTTCTTTATCTCTCACCTTTCTTTTCTCTCTCTCATCACAGACATCTGAAGTTTTTGTTCTTAAGGCTGTGGAACAGAGGAAGAGGAGTAATTTTGCTTCAAAGGCCACCAAAATGACCTCCCTTTAGTGTAGGTGTCTTTTCTGTAGATCTGTGATCCCACTTTCCCTGGCAGTGGCAGCAGAAGGCAGAGGGACTCAACATAGTGAGAGCTGCTTCTCTGTTTTTAATTAAAGCCAATTTGCTTCAGATTTTCACAGGAAAAACCTCCAGTTTTCCCTGTTCCCCAGAAACAACCTTAAGCAGAATCCCCTTTGCCACTGCTAAGAAAAGGATGAAGAAATAGATGTGGGAGGTTGTGTTTCCCAACTATTTTATGAGTCAAAAGTGTCTGGAAAGGATGGGAAGGGATGGATGGAAGCAGAAAGCACAGAGCGTGGGTGTATTCCTGCATTACAATCCTTGGCAGCCTTTGGCCCAGCAGGGCATCTGAGACTCATGGAATCAGTAAGGCTGGAAAAGACTACAAAGATCATCCATCTTGCATCAAAACATCTCCAAACTGGCATCTGACAGCTGCTGCACAGGGTCTCTTGATAACCCCAGACATAGGGCTGTAGCTACATATTCCACCCACCATCAAGGCACTGATGTAGTACATTTATGCATCTTCTTTCTCGAAGTTAGGAATTAAAAAATAGTAGCTTTAATACAGATATGCATTCACTGACCACTCATGCTGAAGCAGTCAAGCACTTTCCACTTGGTTTTTATGTGGGTTTAAATGTTTTTTAGAAGTATCTGTTTATTACAGCTCAATAAAGTTTTATTTTGCAAAAAAAACATGATTGATTTCCTCTGCTTTAAACAACAACCAGTCAACTTCCCCAGCTAGCACCTCCTCCTCGATTCATAAAAATGTGTTAACAATTCATTTAAAATTCATATACAAGCCAAGCACAGTTTATTCATGAAGTTATACAAATTAATACAAAGCAGCACATTGCCTAGGCCTGGCATAAAGTCAAAGTGTGCTCTGAAGGCCTCCCTCTGCTGCACAATACATCAAGGTGCTCTTGGAAGCTTCAGCAATCAACAGATAGTGCCTCAGGTTCCCCCTGCTCTGCCTGCTGCCCTCTGCTCTCCTGATGGAAACACAGGGTTGGAAATAGATGTTCTTTAAGGTCCTAAACCATTCCCTGATTCATGGTTCTATGAAACAGGGGGCAGAGCAACAATAAATCTTAGGCTGTACAAGACTTTGTGCACGTTCAAAGTCTGGTCATCCTCTAAAAGGTGTATTATGAGAGTTGCCTCCCACATGGTTTACCCTAAATTTTTCCTTTCTGATGTGTAGGTGCCCATATCTGATTGTTGGGAGCTTGGAAAAAGGTGGTTTAATGGCCAGGTGAGCTATAACCACTGTTGTAGGAGTGTTGGTTGGGAAGGAATGCTCCAAGGGTTAGGGTTAGGGTCTGAAACCATCTGAAACCACTACAGGTGAAGCACCCTGAGCAATTCACAGGTATGTGTGTGTAACAGAGAGAAATTACTTTTTTATTTTGGGGTGTCAAGGGCAGAAATGTCACATTTGTCCCGTCTGTCACCATTCCTCAAATCCACCACAGCAGATCCTTCTGCTGGCTCCCACAGCCTGATCTACAGGTCTGGACGGTGGGATGAGCCCAGACATCCCTGCTCTTGGAAGATGTTTCCTCAGTGAGATATTCCCACCAGCCTCACCCTGACACAGCAGACATCACAACAGCAGCAGGTGCAAACTGTTATCTTGAGGGCTTAATTGGCCTTAATTGGCCTTAATTAACCTGATCAGCCTCATCTGGGGCCTCCACCTCTCCCTCCTCTTTCCGCTGTCCTGAGCTTTATTTAAGGGCAGCCCTGAGGTTTTGCTTTGTTCCTGTTGTTGTGACTGTATGTGGAATGTTCTTGGCCTCTTGGATGGGTGTACTGTGGCTGGTTTGTCTCCTGGGATGCCTCTGAGCCTTTTGCTGTGGGTGGTTCATCTCTAACCTACCTCCTGCACAAACTTCAGACCTGTAAGTAAGATGTCTCATGTCCTGGTTGGAGCTGGGACCTCTACTGTAGAAATAGAAGTTGTCATTTTCCAAGACTGCTAGTGAGGGTCAGTTGGCCATGCTGCTCTTAAAGCAGCACAAACACAGAATGTGGCACAGAATTGCTCCTTTTTGTGTCCTTGTCATGTCATTAAACCTGGGCAGAGGGGATCCTGTAGGTTTGTGCTTGGCCACCACCATC
This sequence comes from Neodrepanis coruscans, assembly GCA_013400695.1. Classification (NCBI taxonomy): domain Eukaryota; kingdom Metazoa; phylum Chordata; class Aves; order Passeriformes; family Philepittidae; genus Neodrepanis; species Neodrepanis coruscans. Next base: position 37,567 of record VYZS01012014.1, on the reverse strand, counting down.
TGCCTTTCCTTGGAGGTGTTTGGTATGGGCAGCGCAAATCCAGAGCAGAAGCTTTCTCTTCACAATTTAATATTAGATTTTGCTTTTTGGCAGGGGGGTGGGGACTAAACAGTTAAATTTTAGTGTTAGTTTCTCTATGTCAGCATCCAGCATTGCTCTGCTAATCTATAGTTTAGGGGAAACTAAAGTAATAATTCAGATCTACTCTCTGTGTGTGTTTATTTAGATCCTATTCAGCTCCATTGCCCCTCTTTCTTCTTTTCTAAAGAGATGATCCAAGAAAGTTAATGCTGAAAGGTTACTTTGTACAGGAAGCCTGGGGTTTCTCCTTCTTACTGTGTTGTCAGCACAGCTCCTGCCCCTGAGCAAAGCCCTGAAATTGCCTCATTTGTCAGCAAAGTGAGAGAGAGATCTGAAATGCATCAATTGTCCTTGATGAAGGAACCTGGAAGAGGCAAGAAAGAAAGTGTGAGGCCGGGTGGGACTTCAGGAAACATCCCTTGCTCCCACCACCTGTGTCATTCTGACCAGGCAGTGCTCAGGTGTTGGTTGATGTTATCAATAAATTGTCAGCTTGAATTTCTCTGTGTGGCTGAGGGTCACTGGCTGTGGTGTTGGAGGCACCTTTCCAGGGAGGGTGTGGAGCAGCCAGGGAGGAGGGTCAGGTACCTGCAGCACAGCCCCCTGAGCCGGGAGCATGGGCTGTCCTGCCTTGAGGGACAAAGGTGTGATGCTTGTGGCTCTCTGAATTTCAGCCTCTTCCTCAGGGACCTGTGAGACTTGTGATTACCAGCATCAAATATCCAGCATACTTGCTCCTTTTTTTTTTCCCTCTGCTGACCTCTTATCTAAAGTGCTTTCTCCTGCCCTCAGCAGCTGAGTTTCATCACACTGGGGAGGTCTGGCAGCCTGTAACCCCTTGGTAGAAAAACTTGCTGGTCCCAGAACGCATCAAGATGACCACAAAATGCCACTTTCTGGTTTTAAGCTCTGAGTCCTCTTTACCAATCCTCAGGAGAGTAGCCAGGGTGGCCGAATCGTGTTGAGATGCTACTTCATGGTGCAATTATCCCAGGACTACCAAAAAGGGAGGAAATGATCCTTTCTGAGGTGCTTAGTCTTGCCTGCAGTGAAATACAGTCAGAATTTGGCTCTAACCTGGAATCAGCTGCAAACCCAAAGGAAATCCTTGGCACCAGCTTCAAAACCTCCTGTGCTTCTGGGCAAGGCAGGGCCTGAGCATGGCTTGGCTTTGTGGGTTTGCTGGAGATCAGACCTGCACTAGGAAGTCCCTCTAGGAATATTTAGGTAGTTTCAGGCAAGATAAATTTAGTGCATGTGGAAGAAATGCGGGGAAGAGGAGGCAGACATTTCATCAGCTTTGGCTGAGTGAAAAATAGGGGTTTAGCTGTTCTCAATCTCTTTCTGAGTTGCAGATTCCCCCCTGAATTCCTCATGAGACCTGCACAGGGATTTTTAAGCCTTGCTTTCCCTGGGTATCTCTCATGGATCCCTTTGCAGCTGTAGTTCTGGGAGTATTTGATAATCATTGACTGAGAACTTTGCTGTGCAGGGTGGCACAGGAAAGGCCAAACCTCTGCTCTATCTGTGCCATGATGCTCTGAGGCTGCTGAAAGGCACTTGTGACCTTCAGTGTGTGCATCTAAAAAAGCTGAGGTTGGGGACATTGTGGTGAGGACTGCAGGATGTTGTGCTGAGGACTGCTCCTTTTCCAGGCTCATTATAGAATCTGTTTGCAATGTCAATACTCAGTGACTGGGAGTTGTATTTTCGAGGTCAGACAAGAGTGTATTTGAGATCTTTCCATTCTTTTACAGCAAAAGAGGCTGGGAAATATTGCGGTGACGGAGCCGAGTCCCAGTTCCCCGTTTGCCAAAGCTGGTACAAGGCCAGAACTGCACTCCAAGGAAAGAAATGATGTGCCATGTGTCTTAGCAAGCTGTAGCTCTCTAAGATAGATATCCAAGTGCCCTTTGTAGCCAAAGGAACGATGTGGTGGGGAGCTCTCCCTGTAGATCTACCATCTGTTGGCGGCAGGACACGGCCACACAGTCAGCACAGATGAGACACTTCACTGCAGATGGTTAAGCTTAAGCAAAATGCATCTATATTACAGTCTCCTGAATTAAATTCCCAATTGCTTTGGGAACCTATTGCATAGAGGAAAAAGTAGATCATGTTTCACCAGACAATGCCTGGGCTGAACAACTGGAGCTGGCTTTATGGAAGACACAGTTGATTTTTTTTTTTCTACCAACATCCTGTTTTGCAGCAGAGGGAGGGGAGAAATCTTTGCAGATTAGTCCTTGATGGAGAAAAGGAATATGGGTGCAGGCAGGATGAGAGAAGGTGGTTACTCCTGTGATTGGCACTGGGTGCTGCTGCTGCTTGCCCCTGGGAGAAAGCCTGGGAACACAGAGAGAACCAGGGATCTTCAGGGTAAGTGCTTCACATCTGCTGCATTCTAGCTGTACATGTGCTACCCAAGTTGCTTCTGGTGTTTTTCTGAGGGCCCTGATGTCAGCTGGGGATTTGAAGAATAAAACCTGGAATAAAGGTAGTGCCAAGTGTTTAAAATTCAGAGAATGGTTAAGTTGAAGATAAAGTGTTGCTCCAGGATGAGCAAGAAAAGGAGGAAAAATTTAGCTGTGAGGATGGCGGGGGCCTGGCTGGTAAAAAGAATGAATCTTTAACTCATGAGAAAAAAAATGAAGCTTTTTTTTTTTCATCCAGCCCATTGTGAATTGGGAAAAAGGCAGGGTATCCCAGGTTGGGTGGGGCTTGAAGCAACTTGGTCTAGTGGAAGATGACCCTGTCAATGGCAGGGGGTTGGAATGAGATGATCTGTAAGCTCCCTTCCAACCCTAGATGTTTTGTGATTCTATAAAATTCTGCATATTCAATTCCAAAAGGAAAAAAAACCTCTTAGAGTAGTCAACAAATTCCATTTTGGTAGAAAAGTTGATTTGTTTTGAGTTGAATGTAGAAAATGAATGTCAAGGAAAAGTCATTTCAAAGCTAGAAAGTCCATCCTTTTTGCTGGGGAAAATGTCAAAAGGGCACGCTGACATTTACATTTTTTTCTCTCTCCACTTTGTTCCTGAACAAAAATTTGCCAAAGCCAACAGGGTGTCACTTTCTGATGAAAATCTGTTTTGACAAAAATTTTCCAACCAGCTTTACCAGCTACACACAAACATTTCCGCTCCTGATTCCAATCCGGATTTGGCAGGAGCAGGGGGTAAGGATGAAGAGGGGCTACTCTTTTCAGTACCTGTCAGTGATGTATTGCCTTGTCAAAGGACCCAATACTACTAAAAGATGCCTGCTGCCAGGGAGATCTCAGACCAAGGTTCACTCTGTTTGACTGGCTGACTGACCAGAGCAGAGCAATTAAAACACTCCCTTGATATGAAATGCTCATGTGTGAGCTGAATTTGGACTGGAGAGCTGCTGCTCCAGGGTTAGATCCTGGTTAGACTTCAAATGGGATGAGATCCTAGTATTTTTTTTTGCATCTGTTTACTAATGCCCCCTGGCAATAGAGGATTTGTTGGATGTTTGGAAGCTTATCTAGGCTTCATTTAATCTGTAGCCCATAAATATCTCCTTTCTGGTGACATGAACTGGAGTAGCACTAGGAGGAAATTCAGAGCTTTGTGTTCACCTGGTCTCAAGAGCGGTTGTAGCTCAGCTGAATAGACCAGTGTAGGTAATGTACCTCACTTCCGCCTTTTGGGGTGTTGTTCTGCTGAGTTACAAATATTTCTTATTGGGTTTTGTGAGTTTTTCCTTTATGATGCAGTTCCTGGATCATTATTTGAAGAGAAATTAACTTACAAGGGTATGTAGTGATGGGACCAGGGGAAAGGCTTCAAACTGTCAGAGTAGATTTAGATTTGATATTAGGAAGAAATTGTTCCTTGTGAGGGTGGTGAGGCCCTGGCACAGGTTGCCTGGAGAACTGTGGCTGCCCCCATCCCTGGAAGTGTTCAAGGCAGCCTGGGATAGTGGAAGGTGTCTCTGCCCATGGCAGGGAGTGGGATGAGAGGAACTCTAAGGTCCCTTTCAATCCAAACCATTCTGTGGTTTTACAATATTGAATGAAGACAGGAATGTTTCTGGCTCTAGCAGAAGGTAAGGTGTTCATTTCAGCTATTTGTGTCTTTTCCACTTTCTCTGGCAAAGGCTGGTGTCTCTGCAGATGGCTGAGGAGGTGGAAAGACCTCTTCTTGAGGATTCAATCTATCTTTTAAATGTGGTTAGATTAAACATTGGCTTGGGATAGACATGATTCTGCAAGATGTTTGGAATGGGGTTAATCCTGCTTGAAACTGGAAGTGTGTTACAGTGAATACAGGAGGGGTGAGCAGGTAGAGTTTGCCCTTCTGTCTTGGAGGAGACCAAGGCACAGGCTGATAGAAGATCTTTGTGAAGGAGGGAACAGATTCACACAGCTCTGTGCTTCTGGGTGACATCAGTTTGTCTTAAGGAGGGAACCTCCTTCATGTCTGCAGGCTACAGATCACAGCCAGCTCTACCTGCTGACAAGGTGCTGCTGAGGTGTGTGACAACTGCAGACAGCTATCAGACCCCAAAGATCACTTTTCCATGCTCTTATGTCCCTTCCTTTCACTAAGTGGCACCAAGGGGAAGTGATGGCTGGAACATGATCTGATAAACACCAATGAAAAAGACCTTTTCAGAAGTCTTTTTAATTTGTTTCTTTTATGATCAGCTAAGCTGTTCTTTGATACCACACCATTTCCCCATGGACCGAGCTGTTCCTTGGTGTTACTCCTTTGCTCCAAAGACCAAGTTTAACTGCTCCTGCAGAATGCATTTGCTTCCCCCATCTATTCACCCTGCTTTAAACACACCCTTGAGCTCCCATGGCTCACTAGCTGAGCTTGTAACTGTCATGAAACGTTGAGTAAGGAGTTTGACTTAGGCTACTCGTGGAAAAACATGTATTCACCCCAGAATCTACAATGCCAGCTAGTTCTGCTTCTTTTCTCCCTATTGTGCCAGCTGGTTGGAGGCAAAAGTTAGTGATCTCTGTCATTACTATGGAAACATCTGATATATTCAGCCTGCTCTCATGTAGTTCTTCTCAAACTGTTAGTCTGGGAATTGGGCAATCCAAATAATACTTTATTGGTATCTGTGAAGTCCAGTTACATGCTTATTTTTGGATATTTACAGAGCAAAAAAATATATTCTTGCTGAAATTCATCTGTACAACATTTAAATCCAGTGCATGGGAAGGAAGAAGTTTGCAAGTCTCTCTCATGACTTTGTTGGGATCATATCAGTGGGTACCATCCTCCTAGGGATGGAGATGAGGGCCCAAGCCATGCTGGCTTTATCCAGCCCCTCCCCCTGGGAGGAGAACAGCCCAGTTTGTGTTTCAGTTCTGAACACATGGCTTGCAAGAAGAAAAATTAAAGAAAAAAATCTGAGCACAAGTCCTTGGATGTTACAGGCAGGGAAAAAAAAAAGCCACAGCGGCAATAAAATTAATTTCCTTCTCTAATATATACAAGACTTTCTCCAAGAGAATTATGACCCAAGCTGATCAAAGTCTGTAAGTGGTACTTATGCTATCAGTTTCACCCCCTTAATGCCCTTCTGTCAAAACAAAATCCCTTCGAAAGGCTTTGAGGAAAATCACATGAGCATAATGGCTTTCAGAAAAATGGCCCTAAGTACTCAGTAACATATACAGAGAGGACTATTAGATCGCTGGTGTAATTGTACTTATATTCAAATGTAAACACTCTTATATGAGCAAGTTACTGCTTACCCACAGAGCAGAGCACTGGTGAACCAGCCTGACAAGGCCTGGGTTATCAAGGGAGAGGGGAGGGGTTGGCAGCAATGGGAACTTTGCCCTAAAACAGGATGGTGACTTTAGGCAGAATTAGATAAAAGGAGAAGGGAAAAGGTGGGGGGAAGGTTGGGCTTATTAAAAAATTCGGACATACAGAGAGGCTGAATTTCAGGAAGGGTACAATGGTCTCAGGTAGGGATTGGAGATATTGGACTATCTGATCCTTTATCTGCTGTTATGTGTTTGTTTGAACATGTTCTTAGTGGATTTAGTGGTGCTCTGACAGCTCTGGGAACTGGAGTCCTCAGTGCATTCCCAGAATAGATGCACCAGGCACTGCTGTGCCTGAAGTGAGGGGTATTGGGGAGGCTCCAGCTGCTCCAGGTCATGACCATTCAAGACTTATGGATCCAATAAAGATGATACTTCAAATGCCCAGTTTTCAGCACTGGGAGGATACACAGACAGTTCTGATTAGGAGATGCTTTCTGTCTTCAGAGGATTTGTTGATACACCTGTAGGGAAATACTGTTTTCATATTTTGGTCCTGGACATCCCCACAGGGTACCCCATCACTGGACATGTGCAGCTCCCATTGTTCCAGCCTTCAACAGGCACCTCCTAGTTTGGTGCTGAGCACTCCTGGTGTCACCTCTGCCCTTTCCCATCATCATTTGGGGATGTATCAGCTCTTCAGTTCTCCTTTGCCATGAGCAGCAGTGCCCCAGGTGTGTTCAAAGACTGGCAGAGGATGAACAATATCGGTGGGTCCAGAGTCTGGATGGTCTTAAATGGGGGGCTGTGTTTGGAGAGATACTGTTGAGATGGTAACAAAGCTGAGCATCATTGGTGATTTGGATTTTTGAAGGTCAGTGACATTTCTGTTCCCTTTTATGCAAACCAAAACTAGGTACAGGCTCCAGTGCAGATTCCATAACCCACTTCTTCAGTCTTTGCTTTCTCTTCTTCCTCCTCTGTTTTACAGCCCTCTTGGTTTGATGCCAAAAGGTTCTTCCCTGGAGTTTCCTTCCCCTTTCCTATATGTTTACTAAGATTTCATGTCCTGCAAATCCCTTAACTTCATTGCCATGTGACTTTTCTCCCTGGAAACAACAGCTTAATCTACCAAAAGCAGGATTAGGCCAGCTGTAAGAAGGGATTTTAAATAAAATCTTGAAATATTTCAAAGATTTAGAAAACTAAAACAACACAAAAATAATAGCAATGAACTCATGCAGTTTTCTATTACTTATTTTTCCTGGTGAGCTGAAAACAAGGTTTTCCTGGACATCCTTCTCTTGTGCTGGGACAGAGGCAAAGTCTACTGGAATCAATGAAAAGATATTCATAGATCAGGCTTCTCCAGATTCCTAACATCCTAAAATAGAGGTATTTCCCTATCTGTCCCTCCTTTCTAGCCTTACTGTCTTGCTCTCCCTTTGGAGGAAATTCCTTTCCTGGTGATAACCATGTCTCTAGCTCATATTTCCTCTTTCTTGTTGACAGTTTTAAACCAACAGATTTATGAACTTTGAAGTAATAGAAATATTTAAGGCATACCTACTCTTTCCCTTATCTAGAACAGGCAAGGATTATTCTTTTTCTAGACACTGCACTTGTAACAGGAGACATTTGCCTTTCAACCCGTCCTTTGGAAAGCCAAACCTGGTTTGTTTAATGAGGACTTTGGTAACCTCTGATTATTCATGTGTTATTACCAGCTTCATCCTGGTGAGTCCCACAGCTTTTTTTGCCAGTTTTCACTGCAGCTGGGACCAAAGAGGTGAATCTGCTTTTGAGGTGGCAGCAAACTGCTAATGCCCATCTCTGTGGTTACATGAGACAGGAGGATGATAGATGGATGGTCAATGGAATAATTTGCAGTTATTTTCCATCAGTACTGGCTAGGGCATTGGTGCAAGTTATCAGGCCCATGCCCTGCTCTGCTCTTGCAATCCCTGCTCCAAATGCCCTGGTATCATCTGAGAATCCCACACTGCTTCTCAAATGTCAGCTTCTCTCAAGTTTCATCCTTCAAAGTGTGGATAACCTTGCTCACAAGGTGCTGCAGGCTGGAGAGCAGGGTCAGATGTAGGCACAGCAGTGACAGGGGACACAGAGCTCTTGTGCCCTGACTAAATCAGACGGGGAGGTTGTTACAGCCCATCCCCTGGGGGGATATTGCTCTCATCCCACCAGTTCTCAGGGTGCAGGGCTGAGCCCACTGGGGCATCCCTCTCCTTCTCACATCTGCTGAGTTTATGAGGTGGCTTCAACCACTTCACTGGTGGTTCAAGTGGTGGTTCAGTGTCCAAGAGGACACTGGGAATCTCTTCCACCATGATCCTGAGCTTATATATCCTGCTCCTTGTCAGCAATACTGAAAGTAGGATTTTCTGGCAGGATGGGGGATTGTGTGAAGGCATTGGAGGACCTTTGGGTGCTGCATATTCTGCATCACTTTTGAGAGGGGAGAGTCAGACTGAGCCTAAACCAGCACTTTTCCCATGCAAAAGGGGATTCAAGCAGTGGTTCTGAAGCACCCAGGACAGCTTTGAGAGCCAGAAGGTGGCTACTTGTTGTTTGCTGGGTATCTGCTTTTGGAATAAGAAACCTTTAATCCAGCCAATATTCAGCCTGTTTGTGTTTTTAAGATACAGGAAAGAGAAGCTGGGTTTGTGCCCAAATGAATCGTAGGATTGTCACAGAATATTTAGAATGGTTTGTGCTGGAAGGGACTTAAAGCTCATCTCTTTCCATGGCCTGTCATGGGCAGGGACACCTTCCACTATCCCAGGTTGCTCCCAAGCCCTGTCCCACTTGGCCTTGAACACTTCCAGGGGTTGGTGTGGACAGAGATCTGCACAAACAGTATTTACCACCATGGTGAGCAGCAGATCTTTTTGCTTTTGTTTTATCATTTCTCCCCTTCTTTACATCTGGTGCCTCCAAGATGCAGCTCTTGAGCAAGGAGTAGAACAGGGAGATGACACAGTGAGGTTTCCACAGATCCATCAGCCTTGGGCTTAAAAAAAATAAATCATTTTCCAAGGCTATAAATCCAGGACCTTTCACCAGCTCCTACAGTAACTCACATGTGCAGAACAACAGCAGGCTGTTTATCCAAACAAGCATCTGTTGTAGGAGAGTTACACTGACTGTGGGCTGGGAGCTGTGCTGCTGCCCACAGCATGGCAGAGGAGAGCTGAGGTTTCAGGGGAAGAGAAACTACATTTTCTTTTCCAGAACACAAGAAGGAATGTTTTTGAAGGAATATTTAAGACCCCTGAATTCTCTCATCCTGCTGTACTCTGTATTGTTTCCTAGCTGTGACTTACCCAGATCAGCTTTTCAAGATGCAGAAATTGGTACTGTAAGGGTTAACCTGATGCACCGGGATGTTCCTCTCTCCTCTTGATCCCCAGGTCGTCTCTGTTAAACATCTCTCCCTCTCTTTTTACATTCAGATCCTCTTTTACAAGGCTGAGCTTGGGAATTTCAGTCCAGCCAAGAGCCATCTCCCCATCCATTAAAGCTTCGTGACAGCAGGTAACAGGATCACTTCAAAAGGACCAAGTTGCACCATTTACCTCCCTCCCCAAATTAAACTCTGACAACAGCATCTGAGCACAGCATAGGAAGAAGCAGCTGCCCTGTTTCTTTGTAAGGGTTATCCATACCCAAATAGGCCTATTCTGGGGGGCAAAGGCAGAGCTGAGCCCAATGGCAATTGATGCCTTTTGAGCACTGCAGGGCTGTTTGCTCAGAGACCCTTACAGTCAGGTTTTAGCCATCTCACCCCCCAAGAGAAGCTGAAGATACTCTGTTTTATCAGCCTGCTGCTGACCTCTTACCCTGCATCAGGCCAGCAAAGGCTGGATCATGTCTTGGCTAATCACTGTGGCTGCTGAGCCCTGAAGGGCTGCATCCACCCTGGGATGTGAGAGCTCACTTTCTCAGTCTGCCTTGCCTTTTTTTGACTTTCTGCTTTTTTTTTTCTCTGCTGACTCAGTCTCACATTTCTCACATTTTTATTTCCTTATGTGCTGCCATCTCTCACCTATTCTCTGCATCCTTTTTTTTCTGTTCCATCTTGCAGGGCACAGGTTGTTCCCACACCATGTTCGTGTGTGGTCCACCTGGGAGGAGCAGGGTGTGATTTTTGTCTCTCCTGCTTGGGCACTACTTAGTGATAACAGTAACAGTCAGAGAAAGGTCTCCTTCGAGGGGAGATCAAACAGAAGGTGGAATGTTGGGTTGGATGACGCTGGGAGGGCCAGCATGTTGCATAAGCAGGGGAAGAGGCAATTCCTCTTTCCAAGTATCTATTCTTTCTGCAAGAAAAATGCAGAGAAATAACACTGGTGTTATTTCACTTTGTTTTAACACTTTATTTTTAACTACTTTTCGAAGACTAAAACAAATTTGAAAACTTGAAGGCATGAACACAGAGAAGCTCCTAGCTCTACCCAAAGTTTGGTTTAGTTACTTGTTTCTTGCAGAAATATTAATATAAAAAAACTTATCTTCCTAATAATCCTTCTGCCAAACCTATTTTTTTTTTTTACAGAACTGGCTTCAGCTGCTGCAAACCCCTACACAGACCCCTCACCTGAGCTGAGAGCTGCTTATAACTCACACTGGATTTACTAAAAATTTAGCTAATTTGCTAAAGTGCCTCCCAATTTCCAGTGACATCTCTCAGGTGATTACTGGAGGAGCTGCAGACATCCTGTGCCTCCCAGAAACCCTCAGCAAGCCTGGATTGGATGAGAGTCTCTCCTTTAATTTGCAGTAATGAGTTACAGGGTGATTGAACTCGCAGAGTGCCAGGTCACTGCGGTGTATTAACGCACACGGTTGTACAAGCACTGGAGCTCAGCCCTGGGCTGTGCCACTGTTCCTGCTGCAATTAAGGGGCTGAGGTTTATGGCTTGTCCTTTGGCTTGTAAATCAGCAGAAAACCAGTCCCAAATGTCCAGAGCCTTTCTAAACCTCGCTCTGCAGGGCAGGGAAGTCTAATGGCAAGGGATGGAGAGACACCTGTGGTTGTGTTCCTTTCCCTGCCAGACCTTGTGAACACCTTGTGCTGCACCTGTTGGGGGCGGGGGGGAGGCCTTATGTCTTCTGCTCTGTGATTCTTGGCCCTGCTGAAGTCCCTGTATCCTCCAGGACACCCACTGCTGGTCACTCCTGCTGCAGGAATAGCTCCTGGGCCTTCCGAGGCAGGGAGCTTTTCTGGCAGNAAACAAGCCTCCTTAATCACACCCAGGGCAATGCAGCATTGCAGACAAAGGCAGAATTTTGCCACTAAAATATCTTAAAGGTTATGGGCCCACTCCTATACCCTCTGATTTCTTTTCTATCATCCAGCTTTCAGGGGGCTAATGAAGACAGGCTCCCAAAAAAATGAAATTACTTATTGTTCATGAGTTCCTTGTTGTGTCAGTCTTTCCTCCAGCAACTCACAGTGAAGTCTGAATTTTTGTAATTAAGCCCTCTAAAAGTTGAATGTTAAGGTAAGAAAAAAGGTGAAACTGGGGCATGGGTCTTACTACTGAGCCAACATCTTGCTGGCCATGGGGCTGCTGTCATCCTTCCCCAGACTGCCCACACTGCAGCCATCCCAGAGAATCCCTGTCCATCTCCATCTGCCCACAAGTGACAGAGATGGATGATGGTGCTGCCGGGAACGTGCTCTCACGCTTGGGCTTTCCTCCCAGGAGGAAGCTGGAGGCCTTGGGAGCCCCTGATGAAGATGTAAGAGCCGTGTTTGACACGTCAGCTCTTTTGTTGGGGCAGTTGTGGCTCGTGTTGGCCGCCTGCCATCCAGGAGCACCACAGTCCTGCCTGAAGGGGTCACTGTCACTTGTGGCCCCTTCTCTGTCTGCAAGAAAAGGCTGGGGCAATAGGAAAACTACTCAGAAGTGCCTCAAGAACAATTTTTTTGGAGGAACACAGGGTAAAATGTGATGAAAGCAGCCAGGAAGCATCATAGGGGGGAAAAATGCAAGGAGAAAGATGCTCACCATGCAAAATGGGGAGAAGGATGAGCAGCAAGCAGCCAAATCCCTGCTGCACCCGAAGGAGTTAATCCCCCAACCAGTGCACTAAGTGGTCAGCAGCCCAATAAATTATGCCCTCGAAAGACAAACCACAATCATCATTAGTCACGGCTCATTGGCCTGTTAAGGCTCCTCAGTGAAGTTTATCTCTTCCCTCCTGTCCACCGGCAGCCATATTTCATGCTCCGAAAACAGATGACCCCCAGGGTCAGCGAAATGAAAGCCCCATTCAACAGGTCTGCGAAGGACTCGCCACGGAAAAAAACGGCCGAGGTCAAAATAACATTGAGATACAGCCAGACCTTCAGCTGCTGCCCTCCCCGAGCAGACACACACCACACGCTCAAGTGACCAAGACATGTTAATCCGTTTCAGGATCAGGCAGGGTCAGGCTGGGGCTGGGAGGAACAGTGGCATAATTAGGTGAGGGTGACCTCCATAAAACAGTAATGGGCTTCCAGAGGCTGGCGCAGCGCAGCCTGTCGTGCTTTGCACCCACTTCCCTGCTCTTTGGGAGTTGGGAATGGCCAAGGCAGATGGAGGGAGTCCCAAGTATTGTCCTTGTCCCTGCTGGTGGCCAGAGTCTTGAGCAGGGAGGGAGACGAGCCCATGGGGGCTGTGTACACAGCCCAGTGCGATTTTAGAGTGAAGCATCTCAAAAGAAAGGAAGAGGAGTTGTTTTCTTTATTAAAAAAATAAAAAACGGGAAAATATTTGAGGCACATGCAGCTTGAAGCTGAAATAGATGGTATTGCAAAGCACTGCCTGCAAGCAGCACTGAGAGGCAGCAGGAATAGAGAGAAAGAAGTGGTCTTTGAAGAACTTTTTGTAGGATGTTATTTTCCTAACACTCTGTAACTTAATGTCTACAGGTGTGGGAATCTACCTCGGAAGAGCTGGACAACTTGGAGAGAGATGAAGCTCTGTATCCTGGAGGGATGAAGGGAGAGGAGCTGCAGATCAGCCAAAGCTTCATCTTTCTATGTGGTTTTTCTGTACCAGCAGGAGATGCTGGAGCAGGAATGTGTCCCCTCACCAGGCAGGACCAGTTGCCTCTTCATCTCACTTCATGTACAACTTGTGTATATCCAGGTGTAACAGATGTTTAGACTCTGGAAGGTACATTGTACTCAGTAATATCATTTCCCTGGTGCTTGAGGTCAAATTTGGGGCTGAACCCACTTTGCCATCCATGTCTCTATAAATGAAGGGTTTTAAAACCAGCTCCCCTCATGACTCTGATCTGTCTTTGAGCACCATAAATCAGGAGGTGCTGGCTCAGGGCTTTTCCAGGGAGGGAGGCAGAGGAGGAGTCAGTAATGGGGGTAACTCTACCTAATGCTCTGCTGAGATAATTCCTTCTTGAAACAGCTTGTAGGGATCACATTTTAAAACAGCTATTTGTCTGCCTATTTATTGCTGCAAGAGTCATGGGATGTTTTAATACAAAGCAATAGAGATGATGTGATTGGGGACATTCAATATCCCAATCCCCCCTAATTACAGCTGTGCCTGGGCACAGCTGGCAATGGGAGGATGCTGCAGGCAGGTGTGGAGCATCCCAGCCCTGGATCTCTGCCATGGCTGCAGGAGAGCTCAGATGGGGTGAAGAGATCCTATGAAGGGAAGGGATAATGAGCAGGGATGCATTTCCTCTCTTCCTCACTGATGGTACTTTCTGAGGAGGAGATGAGGCAGCTCTTGGCTCTGAGCACTGTTTACATCCTGTGATTTGGATAACCCAAGGCAGGATCCTGGGCTGGCTGCTCACGGAGTCTGAGCTCTGCAGCCAGCACTGGATGGAGGATTGTTCCCCTTCTCATCAAGGCTGGTGTTGGTTCTGTCTCCTCCAGCTCCCAGGGATGCAGGCTGGGGTCCCTGGGAGGGAGGGTCTGGCTGCAATGGTCTGTTTGTGGGATTTCAGGCAGTATAAGGATATGAGGGAAGTATTAGGGAGATGAGCAAGGAGCACTCACAGTGGAGCTCAGAAATGGAGTCTGTCTCTCTCTCGTCTATCTATACCTGGTTCCCCAGTCCTTAAGTCCTATCCTGTGAAACTTAAATAACTAAACTGGGCAGTGTCATCCCCCTTCCTTGTGCTTGTTTGCCAGAAAGACTTCAAATGAACAAAAAAAAAATCTATTCTAGATAAAAGTCATAGGGGTTTCCACAGGATTTTTTTTCCCAGTTGGAGTTGGATATCATTGCTGCAGAAACTCATTTTGGGAGAGTTTTCTTCAAAACCCACATCCCACCTGGAGCTGCAGCATCTATTCCACCCTGCTGAGCCCATGTAGGAGGCTTTTTCTCCCATCCCAGCTGGTGGGTTGGCACTGAGCCACTTGCCATGGATCTGGGGTGTCACACCATGGATGCCATTAACATCCTGGAGCTGCTGGAGCAGGTCTGGCTCTCCCAACCTGCAGAAGGTCACAGCAGCTGTTTGTGGCAGCCCCAGGGAACTGAGCTGTGATATCCCATGCCCTGATTGAGCACTCCAGCCACCAGCCTGTGCTTCTTCCTCACTGGCCACCGACTATTTCTGAGGACAATGTATAGTTAGGACAAGGTGTGAACTGACATGATATTGATTTGTTTCTGGACAAGAGAAGTGAAAATGAATAGTCAAGGAACAGCACAAAAGCCACGGAGCTGGCAGCAGGTAAGGCTTTGAATTCACATCCTTTTGTTCATGAGCTGGTGGAAAGCAGATCCCGAGGCAAGACAGAAGTTGGGACAGTATGTTATACATCTGGCTCTTTATTCCTCAGTATATGATGAAGCCATTAGTAAAATTGAAATAATTAGCTTCTTATGGTGGTGTTTCCCATGCTGTTCACAAGCCAGGGTAAGAGCTGCCAGACTCTTCCCTCCAGCTCTCTGCACAGAGCACAGCAGAGCCTGTTCTCTGTATCAAACATCCCTCCCTTCAGTCACCCAGCCTTTGGCAAAAGTGAAGTGGATCCTATTTTTTTTCTGCCCTTCCCCTAAGATATTTTGCCCTTGCCAGAGTATCTATGGAATTAAAGCCCATTAGATCAGCTCCTTTAAAATGCCTGCATCAGAAAGGCAAAGTGACAGCACACAGTCCCAGTGGTGGGACCAGGCAGGGCAGGGAAGGGATGCAGGAGAAATGTCTGAGCAGAACGACAGGCACGGTGCTGGTGGAAAATTTATGGCCTTAGGCTTGGGCTCTGGGCCCCCTTTTTATTACATTTTACACTGAGTGAGTTAGATTGAGTTCACTGCATTTTCATCTGCTCAATCAGGGCTGCTTTCAGATCCAAAGACCACGGGGTTAGAAAGAGGAGCCACGGAGATGCTGGTTCTGGCCGTCAGCAAATACATCAGATACATGAATAAAGAACAGGCGATATTTCATGAGCTTAGAATGGGATTTAGCTGTCCAGCAGAGTCCGGAAGAAAAGGAGCACAGCCAGCATTTCCCCAGTCCCCAGGTCTGTGTAAGTTAGATGAATCTCCACTTTTCTGTTGTCCCCCGGTAATAGAGGCATTTCTAAGCTGTGTTTGCTGCCTCTTCCATCATCCTGCCTTTACCAGTGCAGAATGGCTGCTGGCAAAGCTGGCAGCCTGGAGTTATAGAATATCCTGAGTTGGAAGGGACCCACAATGATTATTGATGTCAAACTCCTGGCCCTGCACAGGACATCTCCACAATCCTACTGTGTACCTGGGAGCATTGTCCAAAAACTTGTTGAGCTCTGGTGACCTTGGAAACACAACCACTACTGTGGGGAGCCTGTTCCAAAGCCAGCCTGGACAGTGAAACTGAAAGCTGATTTCCAGAAGAGTTTTGATGGCTCTGGAGTTTGGAAGTAGAACTAATTCAACCTCAGGACTTTGTGCAGTGATGTACAAATGAAGATGCAGAAGAGGGGGACTGTACTCTGGAGCTACTTGCAGGTAGATATGCCTCCCTGTTAGGCACTCTGGGAGGATGAAATGGGGATGTTGGAAGCTGCCAGGTATTGGACTAGAGATCTCCAGAGATCCCTCCCAACCCACATGCTTCTCTAGATCCCAGAATTAAATTGCCTGATAGGTGCAATTTATCTGCCCTTAGTCACTCCTTTTCCAGTGGAGCAAAGGCTGGTGTTGTGATGTTTTCTTTTGCTTGAATGATTTCACACATGGCACTGCACCCCTGCCCTCTCTCCTGCTGTGCACCCAAGTTCTTCACTCCTCTTCCAAGGCAGCATTTTTGCAAATTTTGTTGATCCCAGGCTCCTTTCCCATTCCTTGTCCTTTTTCCAAAGAAACAGCTTCCATGTGTCTCATCACTTCTCCCCTTCCCACACTCAAGCTGTCCTTTATTCTTTCATTTCAGTTCTCCTTGTGGGACACAATTCCCTTCCTGAGAACACTTAGGTTGGGTATTAGGGAAAATTTCTTCACCAAATGGATTGTCAAGCCCTGGTATAGGAGGTACCCAGGGCAGTGGTGGAGTTACCATCCCTGGAGGGATTTAAAAACCGTGTGGATGTGGCACCTGGGGACATGGTTTAGTGATGGCCGAGGCAGTGGTGGGTTTAATTGTTGGACTTGGTGGTTGTAGAGGGCTTTTCCAACCCAGACACTGTGATCTCAGCCCAGCTATGTCACCAGATGCCAATGTAGGAACAAAGCTATTCTTTCACCCGTCTGCTCCCCACCCCCCATTTCAGTGTTTAATCTCTGCCTTTCATCTTGGAGTTGCAGTATTTGCTTGGGCTGTGAGCCATCTTCTCTGCTCTCCCCAGTATACAGCACGTGGAAGTAGCAGCTGGTTCAGCAGGACTTCTGGAGCCCTTTTCTGGCCTGTATCCTCTAATTGGTCAGGTTTAATATGGCTTCTCCACTTGCAATTTGTCATGGCTTTATCAGAACATCTGCATCCTGGCCTCTTATTAAACCCTTAGAAAAACAGAAGTCTCTGATGCCTGAATAGTTTTAAATTTGGAAGCAGAGTGGGAGTAGATGGAAGAAAATACATTCCCCTTCATGTAATCATCAGAGGAGGACAGTTCTGAACAATGACCAGATCATCCTCACACCAATGATGACAGCAATTTTGGACTTATCAAGCCCTGCACTATATTAAGGCACTGAGATTGCAGTGTTACTCATTAGCACAACATCTGCTGAAAACCAGCATGGAGAAGGCTGCTGAGGGTGCTAAAGAGCTTTTTGATGGGACAGAGAAAATACTCTCCCACAGAAAGAAGGATGGCTTTGCCCTCCTGGGTGTTGCTCGGTGCTGATGCTCCATGGAAACTGTAAAAACACAGTGCAGCCTCCAGTCAGTGAGGACCTGGGTCAATGAGATCAGTGAGTCCCAGCTCTGCTCAGCCTTGTGGTCTTGGTTGAGGCTCTTCCTTTTTTCTTGCCTATTCCATGCAGTCTTTTGCTACCACGGGCACAGCTTTTTGGATGGCATATCAAGTTTAATCCCTATCACTACTGTACCTGCCATGCCTAAAATGATGATCCCACTTCCTGTATCTTGAAGTTCTAAAATGTTCCCAGGCTGGCCAGTCTCAATGTAGACATACCAAAAAAACCCCTGAGATTCACAACAAGCCCAGACTGGTGAAGGAACTTTCTGCCACTTGTCCTGCCTTGCACTGACACCTGCCCTTCTCTGGCTGCCCTAAAAGAGCCTCACATTTCTCATTTTCCTCTGGCAGATAAACTGAACTTTTGGGTAACTTCAGAAGTGACTTGCTGACTTGGTTCCCTGCCTGAGATGGTTAGTAGAGTACCTAAGTTCCACGGCCCTCCCTGTTTATAGCCTGGAGGAGTAATTCTTTGTGGTCTCTTTGCTGATTCTGATGTTTAGGAGTTGCAGCAGCATTAAGCAATACTTCAGGACCACTGCTTTGATTTTTACAAACAATTTAAGTTATCCATAGTACAAGGAGTTGGGGACAGTAGGGCTAAAAGGGTAGTTCATGATCTTGTTGCTAAAAGTGCAGGGTAGGCTCTGCCTGTGAGGATCTCCTGGACCTGCAGTAGTAGATTTCCTCCTATCTGAAGTATGCAGGTCCAGAAGCTCTGCTGCATTTTTGAAGGTGATATCTGAGCCTCTCCAGTCATCACAATCCATGGCAGCCTACAGTTTGATTTCATAAGGATGATTTGGGGATGAGGAGCATTGCTGTCAGAGGAAATTTAGNCAGAAGCTCTGCTGCATTTTTGAAGGTGATATCTGAGCCTCTCCAGTCATCACAATCCATGGCAGCCTACAGTTTGATTTCATAAGGATGATTTGGGGGGATGAGGAGCATTGCTGTCAGGCATTATGTTGATGTGTAGCTCTGCACAGCAGTTCAGAAATCCAGTTCAGCCTTCCTCAAGCTGCCCTGCTTCTACTCCGGAGTCACCAACACTGGTCTGCAGAACCTCAGCTTGAGGAGCTTTCAAAGGACCATTTTAGCAGCTGGTGTGAACCATCCATCAGTGCTCCTGTCTTCGCTCTAACCAGCTCCATTCTGGGTTGCCTTAATTCAGTTATGATGAAATTTAGAGCAACTGCTCCTGACAAATGAGACTTCCTCTAGTGGGTTGCTTCTTTAAACTGTTAACACATGCTTAAATATTGTCAGAGCTTAGAATGAGACTGTTTAAGTTTGCAAAAATCCTTCATTATCAAAGGCAGCTGCTGGTGTGCAGTGGATCACTGCTACCAAACTGTGTATCCTTACAGGGATGATCAACCCTGAGCATGTTAAGAGGGTTATAGAGTGGATGGCTACTGCCCTTGAAAAGTAGCTTGGGGTTTAATAGCAGGAGTGGATAATTGTTTACAGGCAGAAGAGGAAAGTGATGGAGAAGCAGAGTGGACAATGCTGGCTGCCAGTACATGAAGGGAACCTACAAGAAACATGGAGAGGAACTTTTTCCAGTGACAGGACAAGGGCAAATGGCTTCAAATGGACAGAGGGCCAGTTTAGATTAAATATTGAAAAGAATTTTTTCCCTGTGAAGGTGGTGAGGCACTGGCACAGGGTGCCCAGAGAAGCTGTGGCTGCCCCATCCCTGGAAGTGTTCAAGGCCAGGTCCAACAGGGCTTAGAACAACCAGGGGTAGTAAGAGGTGTTCCTGCCCATGGCAGGGGGTTGAAGGCAGATGATCTTGAGGCCCCTTCCAACCCAAACCATTCTATGATTCTGTGGCTTCAGAGTTCTCCATATTTGATCTCAAGAAGTTTTAGTTTTCAAGAAAAGGTCTTGCCATGAAAACAAAGGTTCTATGCAACTCCTCTTCCAGTTCAGATGCCTGACAGCCATTGTAACAAAGCCTGTCCTTCAAAGAAAGAGCCCCCATGAGATTTCCTTTCTATTCTTCCCAACCTTTCCTGCACCAGTTTCTGCTGGTGCTGCTGTGACAAGTCTCTCTGGAGGGCACCAAGAACTCTGATGGCAAACACTCATTAATTGATTCACTGGGACCAAGGAAGAATCCAATCCAATTAGAGATAAATAATTGATGGCATTGAACGCCAAGATTGGGACAATATTGATCAAGGGCACAAGAGGGGATGACAGCTGTTCCTGTTGTCAGTGCTATGGAACCTGAAGTGAGATGATGATCCTCCACAGCAGCTGGGAGTGGCAGGGGACCCACCAGCTTGAAATGAACCATCTGAGGTCTCCACATACCACAGAGGCAACCATTTCTAATCTGTTAATCTTTAGCCTCTGACCACACCAAGGGCCTTGAATCCCATGGAGCTCCTGAAGGTTTTTTGAAGGATGCCCAACTTTGGGATATCACAGGTTTTGGGAGGTGAACAACAGGAAGCAACCTTTATCCATAGGACCTCATATACCAAATGTCTTAGTTTTCAAATAGTAATTGGTCATCCTGCTAAGCCCATACCCTGTAGAGAACTGAAATGTCTACCCCAGAAGCATCAGGAAGGAACTTGGTTGTAGTAGGACAGGGTAAGAAATAGTTCTGCTGTGACTTTGTGGTTTGGTGGCTCCAGACAACATTGGAAGGAGCAAGGGAGAAAGTTCTAATGAGAATATGTCCTTGAAAGGTTCCATACCATGGGAGTGAGAGGAGGAAGAGGTTGGGGGTTGGCATGGGGGTCAGAATTCTTTACTGGGGATCACTCCATTGTGTCTATTCCTAGTGGAAGGACATTTCAGGGATTGAAATGTGGGCAAAAATTTTTCTGAGGAGAATCAGAATAGTTTGAACTCTATCCATTCATCCTTTTCAGTATTTTAATGTCCAAGGTATTGTTGAAAATCTACTTGAGCCAGATGGAGACTTTCCACCAACTTTGGTGAAATCTGGATCAGGCTCAGTATGAGTGAGTCCTTATAGACCTTGGGGAGAAGAAGGGGAAGCTTTTCAAGGTGTAAGTGGTCCAGAGAAGAAGGATTGAGCTGATATCCCCCTGGAAGCAGCGCATGGTGATTTCAGGCAAAGGCAATCTGTTATTTCCACTCCTGAACATTTATTTGGGTCAGGGTGGGAAAATCTGATTTACTTGCCAAGGTCCCACAGGACTGGTAAAAGTATAAATACCACATATTATTATGTGTGTATTATGGAAAGTGGTAAGTGAGTGTGTTTATTACCCTTGGCCACTCACAGGGAGTTATTCTCTCTGCCCCCTCCCCTAAATTCACATTACCCTGAGTGTGAGTGCTGCCGGGACCTGTAAAACCATGGTGGGGGGATGGAGCCAGAGCAATCCAGTACCCAGTTCCTCACAAAGCTTCCCACAGCACAGCCTGCAGAGAGGAAACACCTCTCCACGCTGCTGGTGCTACCTGGCCGAGCCACTGCACAGATGTGATGATTCCCAGCACAAGAGCTTCGTCATCTCTTCAAGGACCTATTTCAAGCCTCATCTACCAAGGATGTGAGTTGTTCACAGCACTGTGAACAACAATCACAAAATGGTTTGGTTTGGATTGGAAGGGACCTTAAAGACCTTCTTGTTCCACTCCCTGCTGTGTGCAGGGACACCTTCCACTATCCCAGGTTGCTTCAAGCCCCATCCAAGCTGGCCTTGGACACTTCCAGGGATGGGGCAGCCACAGCTTCTCTGGGCAACCTGTGCCAAGGCCTCAGCACCCTCACAAGGAATTTTTTTTTCCCAGGAACAACCAGAACCTATTGTAATTTTGGCAGTCCTAGGGATGGATTGGATTCACATTATTCCAGCCTTAGAATGTCTGACCTCCATCCAAGAGCTACAATGTGCTGTTCCTGGATTCATCTTTCCACTAGAGGGAACTTCAGCAAAAGATGATCCTCCTAACCCATCAAATTGCACCAAAATGGTGCAATTACACCTTGATTTCTGGATGTTACACAGCACACCCCGAGGCTGGGCTGCTGTGGCTTCCCAAGTGAGGTTTAAAGCTGGTCTGTGAATTACATACCTCGATCTTGTAGAGCGGGTTGGGGTGTGCTTGTAGACTAGGTGGCCTCTGAACTGAGTGCATAGTCTAAAATATCCCTGTTTTGGCTACTCAGAACTGCCAGTGGATTGGTGCTCTCTTCCAAATGGTGCTTTCCAGCCCTGTATTCCCAACTTTGGGACACAGCCCTTC
Source organism: Neodrepanis coruscans (assembly GCA_013400695.1). Lineage (NCBI taxonomy): Eukaryota > Metazoa > Chordata > Aves > Passeriformes > Philepittidae > Neodrepanis > Neodrepanis coruscans. The sequence continues at coordinate 16,070 of VYZS01012014.1, read as the reverse complement.
ACAGCTGGCTTCTCAAGGCCCAGAATTGCCTTACAAGCTACACTGGATCTTATTAATTTGAATCCATGCCATCCCCTGCTCTCATTTACTACTTGTTGCAGGGGCTTTGGTTGTGTGTATCAGCATCAGGATGCTGTGAGTTCAAGGCTCCTGCTTTATGTTGGCTGAACTCTGCTGGCTCTGTAGATTGGGATTGGCCTGGCGTTTCTCAGGCAAGAAAAAAAGTAGTTCTGCTGCTCTGGCACTATCGAAAACATCAGCATTTCCTCTACAACAGCAGCCAAGAGTCCTGCTGGGTTAAACCCACCAGCATGAGTGACTCTGAACAACATTTAAGCTACTGCTCCCAAGGAAGGTTATACCTTTCTAGTGAGCAAAGCCCTTTTTTCTACTCCCTGTGGCAACATCTGTTCCTTGTGTCTTCTGCAAGCACAGCAGCCCCATCCCCAGCAATGGACAGCAATTCAAGAGGACAGAGGTGCCAGGATACAAATCAAACATGATCCTTTCATCCATCTCCTGTATCTGTGGCAGGCCAGTGGCTGTGTGCAAGCTCTTGGTGCCCAAGAAGCTACAAAGGCACTCCCTTACCTGCCTGTGCTGAGGGTGACAGATTTAGCTCATATTCAGTGTGTTCTGCAAAGAACTGAAAGGCATAAAAGCAAAGTCATCTCCCAGCCTGACCTTGGGCTCACAGTACCCCATGGATTTGCTCCCTTTTCTTCTGCAGTGAGAGCTGGCATGCACAATTCCAGGTAACTGCTTTTCCCAAGGAAATCTGGCATCTTCAGGAGGAGCTGAGAGGTCTGAGGAGCAGGTGCTGTGCAAAGACAACAGCAGAGCTGCAAATGGAGAGCTGTCTTGCAAGCAGATGGGAATTCTGTCTCACTCAGCAGGAAGAGGGCTGAGAGAGTTTCGCTCACACCAAGGTGGTGCTGGTTGCAGAGCTCACTGATTTGCATATTTTGTGACTTAATGCACAGCTCCACATTCGCTCACCCACTTCCTTCCCCAGCCTCGGAGGGATCACTTGTTATTTGTGTTCATAGTTAATTAAAACCTCTCCGAGCTCAACCCCCTGATTACAGAGAGAGGGCTGAGACCACAAGCAGCCCACAGTGGATGCCACAGCCCACAGCCTGACCCCACACCACTGCAGACCCCACGTTTGCAGTTAGGACATTATTTACCCTGATACTTGCAGCGTTCTCTTAAAATATATTGACGGAGAGATTGGGAAAATGAAGTGTATAAGATTTATCCTGCACTAGAGGATTTCAGCATCCAAGAAAGCCAGAGCGTCCAGTCCCTCAGACTTAATAGAAACCTCCTGCTTTATTAATGTTGCCTGATTTTTTTTTCCCCTTGTCCACAGGTCCTGGGCAGAAAGTCAAAGCTGTATTTGAGGAGCTTTCCTGGAGGTTTTCATTAATAACAGGGCCAGGGAATTCACTGCAAATGTAAAAATAATAGATTTGAGAACCCTAAAAGGATGGAGATTTACTCACTGTGGAAATATTAGGGAGAAAGTGGGAGTGGGAGGTTCCTGTGGCTCGGTGCTGCCTGTCTGTGAGCTTTGAAAGCTGCCTGAAGGCCAAGGAGATGCTGAGGAATGGGAGCAGGAGATAAGGTTGCCTCTGAGCTGCACAGAAAGGCAGCTGTGACTGCTCTGCTGAGCACTGACGGACTGCTGGGGGATATGTCTGAGATGAGGAGAGTTTCAGGGCCCTTCTGAGGCTACAGAGAAAACAAATAGAGCTTTCATCAACCTGAATATCTGCTCCTTGTTCACCCCTTGGAGATGGAGATGCAGGATGATGCTGAGCCGCAGCAGGTCAGGAGGGATTCACAGAAAGGGAGGTAGGAGAGGGATGCTGCTTCCTATCAGACAAGGAGAACGGTGGCCATTCTTGTGGGAGTTGTGAGACCTTGTTTCCTCCTTCCAAATGATTCTTGCCAGCAGAGCCAGTGCTGCTCTGATATCCCAGAATGACCACCTGGCCATGTTGCCACCTCCTCATGTTGGTTTGCAGTCACTCAGTCCCTGGTCCTTGGAAAGGTGTATGAGGATGGGAAGGAGAACTGGAGGCTGTTTCCCACTTCTCTGTGCTGGGGAAGATATGTCAGACCCATACTTGAGAGTATGTGGGGGCCCCACAGAGGCCACAGGTACCATGGGCTTTGCAGAGGTACATCCTCCTCTCTGCAGTGATGCTTTTGGAGCACACATTTCTCTTGGCTTTTATGCTG
>VYZS01012014.1:0-12923 GCA_013400695.1 Neodrepanis coruscans | reverse complement strand
AGTACCCTATTTTGAGGGAGCCCCTCCAAGCCGCTGAGGATGTGATGGAGAGAGGCAACAGAGCAGATCCCTTTCCAAAGAATCGCTGGGAGCAAAGGGTTGTACTTGGGAGCAACAGCATCCTGATCTGGGATAAAGAGAATATCCCATGGAGGGGTGAATAGGGTATATTGTGCGAGCATGGAAATGTATCCCCATGAAAATTAGAGGTATATCATAGGATCGTTTGGGTTGGAAAGGACCTCTGAGACCAAGAAGTCCAGAACTGCAAAGGCCACCACTAACCTGCATCTCCAAACACCAGGGTTGATGAATCCACCAGTGCCCTGGGCAGCCTGTGCCAGGACTTGACAATCCTTTTGGTGAAGAAATATTTCCTAATATCCCATCCAAACCTTCCCTGGTGCAGCTTGAGGCTGTTTTCTCTTTTCCTGTCTCTTGTTACTTGGGAGAAGAGACCGACCCGACCAGAGGGGGCAGCTCCAATATTTCCATCACGGTGAAAAACAATTCCTGCCTACCTTCCTTAAGGAATAGGTTTTTCCTAACCCTTCAGGATAGACAGGCAACTTGACGCGTCCCTGCTGTCACCGAGCAGTCCCTGCGCATTCCTCGCTGTCCCCCGGCATCGCCCCGCTCCGGGCGTGGGACACACCGCGATTGCCCTCTAGTGGCCCCCGGCCCGGACAAGGGGGGCTCCCGGCCCCGGGGCTGGGGGGGTCCCACTCCCATCCCATCCTCTGCCCCAACCCGGGACCCCCGCCCGGCTCAGCCCAGTCTGGCCCGGGAGCGGTTCGGCAGCGCCTGCTCTGTCCCCTGTCCCTGGGCACTGCCAGAAACAGCCTCCTTGGGGATTTTTGGTTTACTTGTTTGTTTTTTCCCCAGGGTTCGGTGTGCACCACAGCTGGCTGCAGCCCCCAGCACCGTTGTTGTGTCTCTACACTGCCCGCTGGGGTTTCCCAGACTGGGAGAAGGTTCTCCCCAAGCACGGAGTCTCAGACTTGAGGTTTTGGAGGATAATTCAAACGGGGAGATTGTTTCAGTATACTCCCTGGCTTTGTTTTAAACGTATTTTCACAAAATCTCTAAGGTTGAAAAAGACTTTTGTGTCCAACCATTCCCCCGGCACTGTCAAGGTCACCACTAAACTGTCTGATGGTTTAATGCACGTGTCCCCAAGTCCTACGTCTTTTAAATCCCTCCAGGAATGGTGACTCCACCACTGCTCTGGGCAGCCCATTCCAATGCTTGACCACTCTTTTGTTGAAGAAATATTTCCTAATATCCGATCTAAATCCCCCCTTGAACAACTTGAGGCTGTTTCCTCGTATCCTGTCACTTCTTACCTGGGAGAAGAGAGAGTGACATTTTAACACATTTAAGATGAAAAGCACATCCAAGAAACCTGCTGGGATTGATACAGGGCCCTCCCTCCATGGAGGACCTTGTGAATGCAAGGGAGAGAGGGAGGGGCTGGAGAATCACCATGGATATTCAGGAGAGCTGGAAGAACTGTGCACACGCACACGCTTCGCCCACCCTCCTCTTCACTCTCCCCTTTATCTTAATACATAAGGACCTTTTGAAAACCAAAAATATCCTGCTCTTCCCAGGGTATGTTCCCGAAGTGTTGTTCTGAAACTAATCCATCCACTAGTGGAGCCCAGGGCTGGATGTTGCTATTCTGGTCCCTGCAGTAACAGGAACCGTTTTGCGTGACTTGTCAGGACCTGCTTCACCCCAGACATGAGATCACAGTCTCGTTTTTCATTTATAAGTAAATACATTCCTGTCAGGGGTGGAAACATGATGGAAGTACAAGTGAAGGCTTCCTTCCTGGAATGCCACCTCCTTGATGTGATCTGTGGTGGTCCCAAAGGGCTGGGCAGGGGGAGAAGATGCTGCAGAAAAGGATGAAATGTGTTGTCAGCCCATCCTCTGCAGACCTGTCTGGAGAGGTACAACATCTTGGTATCTCCCTTCAGCACTGGGTTATATAGGAGAGGGATGGGCAGCACTGCCATATGCTGGGACCATGGTCCCTGGGTGTCCCTTTGCAGTGGCCACTGTCTGATATGGGAGAGAGAAAGGGCATTAGATAAGACTTTAAACTGTGTGGAATTTTTTAGTATGAAGGTGCTGCTAGGAAAAACTATACACAATCATTTTTTTTGTCTCAAAAAAAAAAGGGGGGGGAGAGAAGAAATGGAAGCACATCACCAATGCATGTAAATCACAACCTAGCCCATGATGCTGTGCACAAACTGCAGACACAGGTGTCAGGTAAAGTGTAATTGAAATTTGGGCCCTGGTTTGAACAGAAAAAATACCTCACAAATGGTTAAAAAAGAGGGGGAAAAAGAAAAAGAAAAGAAAGAAAAGGAGAGATACAGAAAGTGATACAGAAAATTCAGAAGACCATGTGGGAAAAAAAAAAAAGAACAAGTACAGTATTGGAGAGGGGGATTGAAAAATAGCTGAGAGAAAGCAAGAGGAAGTGAAGCTGTTGCAAAGGGTTTATTGTTTTCACCTGAGAGTTTTTTATTTTCTCCATTACCTGATCTCGTGACTTTAGCATTTCACCAACTCATTGTGTGACCCCCTGAAGAGTTTTATGGCTCAGAACAGATGCTGGTGACTGTCACCCTCCAGAACCACTGGCCCAGCAGCCCACAGATGTGCCCAAGCCCTGCCAGCACAGGAGACTTCTGTGTCCACCATGCTAAGCCCTGGAGCCAGAGCTGCCCTTTAGGATTAGAATAGAGCAAAAGAATATTCCTTAAATGATTTTTGCCAAGCAGGAGGTACTCAGGTGTCTTCCACAAGCAGAGGGAATAGTGGTAAAGAAACTGGTGATGTGGTGAGGAGCTGGGACAAGGACATCTTCCAGTTGTGTCCTGTCCATACCCTGTGCCTGCATCTGAATTTTTCCTTCCCAGGCAGAATGAGGGTGAGGAACTCCCATTTCTGATGTTGGAGGGTCTGACTTTCATCCCTCAGACAGACAGTGAACTCAGTGAGACTTCGTACTGTATTTTGTGCTTTCCCAGATCTCCCATCCAGGGCTTATCTCTCATTCCCTGGCTCCCACCTGCAAACAGCAACCCCCAGGAGTTTCCAGCCCTCCCAGCCCAGGTACCCATGGGCTGCCCAAGCCCTTGCCCTGCAAACCTCCTCCTCCTTTGAACACTGGGGCTCAGTGAGGTGCCCTTGCCATGGACACCCAGTAGCAGCTCCTGCTCAAAGCTCACTGTGATGGAGTGCCAGCCCTCTGAGCGTGGCTGAGGGCACCTCTCCTGCCCACCAGCCTTGAGGGGGGGCATTAGCCAAGCCCTGGAGCACAAAAGGGGCTGTGTGGCTGCTGTTTGCCCTCTGAGAGCCAGGAGGAAACTTGGCAAGGAGAAAAAAACCTTTAGAAGCTGCTGGGATGGCCGAGGTTTATGCTAAGCTGCTCTCAAGAATAAAGGGAAACTTGAGTGTGAGCAGGTATAGCAGAAGTGATGCAGGAAAAGGGGATTTGTCTACCCAAGAAGAGCATTTGACAGTTCATAATGGTAGTTTATGTCTTAATAGATTGCCTTTTGTCACCTGCAGGAGACTGATCCTGTTCAACTCAGGAAACATTTTTTGTTTCTGGGTGGGGGAGGAGGTGAACTGTAGAAAAACACCTCAGCCATGTATTTTTAACCTGAATATCTTTAGATTATGGAGAACAGCAAGAAGGATTTAAAAAAAAAATCTCCGTAAAAGAGGGCAACTCTATGAGTTGCAGCAGTCTGGAGAACAAAAAGGTTGCTGTTTGGAAAGGGAGGCAGAATTAGAGAGAGCTTAAAGGTACAGGACATGGAAAACCTGCTGCAAACCCCATCATCAGGAGAAAGGAAGTCTCTATCCCTGTGACATTGTTCCAGAACTCAGGTAAGATCAGCTTCCCTGGAGATGAAAAGCCTTGTTGTGAATTTATTTTGTGCTTGTGTTTCTAGAGGGCTGGGTAGTGGATTCTTGTAGGCTTTGTGGTTAAGGGCAGGCTCACTCCAGCCAAACAAAAAAATAAATCTCCATCCTAGCCTAACTGAGCAGGGACTGAGCCTCTTGTGGTCCTGGGAGATCTCCAAGAGGTGCTGGGCTGGAAGTCCAGCCGGTGGTTGTGCCACCCAAGCTAGCACAGACCTGTCATTCAGAGCCCAGTTCAAGGTGTGTGCTGCCACGAGCCTGCCAGGCAAAAATCTCAATTTACATCTGGGTAAGGCTCGTCCTGGTGGTCCAGTTCTCAGAGCTTTATTGTAAGTGTTCCAAGGCAGAGAAAGGCACTTAGGGTTGTACAGAAAATGCTTAAGAGTGTCTTCCACAGTGTCTCATAACTCCCTTGACAGTCAGATACATGTGAGGGGTTTCTCCTGCTTGCTTAATGCTGTCCCTTAGATTCACCAGCATCTTAAGAATCATTTAGGTTTGAAAAGACCCTTAAGAATCACCTTGAGTGAGGAGATTCTCTCCCTCTATTCTGTCCTCATAAAACCTCACCTGGAGTACTGTTTCCAGGTCTGGAGTCCTCAGGACAGGAAAGATGTGGACCTGCTGGAGCAGGTCCAGAGGTCACAAAGATGCCCAGAGAGCTGGAGAACCTCTGTTATAGGGCCAGAGCTGGGATTGTTCAATCTGGAGAAGGCTCCAGAGAGACCTTATTTCACCCTTCCAGTACTTAAAGGGGGATTACAAAAAAGTGGGAGAGAGGCTTTTAACATGGGCAGATAGTGATAGGGCAATGGAGAATTGTTTTAAAATAAAAGAGGAGAGATTTAGATTAGGTATTATGAAGCAATTTTCCCTGTGAGGGTGGTGAGGCCCTGGAGCAGGTTGTCCAGAGAAGCTGTGGCTGCCCCATCCCTGGAAGTGCTCAAGCCCAGGTTGGAGCAACCTGGGATAGTGGAGGGTGTCCCTGCCCATGACAGGGGGGTCGAACTGGATGAGCTTTAAGATCCCTTCTGAACCAAACCACTCATCATCTTGAAGTCCAACCAAGAAAGCATTTGGGCCCTTCATAACAAAGGCCCCGTCCAGCCTGCTGTTTCTATATAGTTAATCTTCAGTTTGATCTTGATTCTCCTTCAAGGTGGTAGGTCAGGAACCTCTGGTCTGAAGAGCATTTGTTCTTTGGAGCTGTACAAAAGTGCTCTTCATCTGCTTGGGCTTCAATCTGTGCTTTACTGAATCCTGATATTCTCCAGTTGTAACCTCAGCCTTGAGCTCTGTGGAGATGAGGCATCACAGCCTGTCCATTGCCTCAGCCCTGGGGGTGACATAACCTCCCAACACACTGAGGGCTCTGAGGGTGCTGGGAGCCAGAGCCAGGACAGCTGCTGGGAATCACTGGATCCCTGTGAATGGCCAACTGTTCGAGTCCCTGTGAGCACCAGAGAAGAGCTTGTAACCACCAGCCCTCCCGGCCATAGGGCAGCAGCTCTGTTTTAAAGCATCCTGGAGTGCTGAGTGTGGGTCCTGCCCACCTCACTCACCCTGTTGGCCAAGGAGAACCTGCAGAGCACACCTGTGGGTCACCTACTGCCCTCCTCTCTCCTGTCCCTTGGCAGCTGACCAAAAGCCAGAGTGTCTACATTTGACCCCTGTTTTCAGACATTTGGCTTCCTGTGCCAGGTGCCCAGACTGACTGAAACTATAAAATAATCTGGAATGACACCATTCCATGGAAGAAAGCAGCTCATGCCCCAAGATCTGTGTTCTCCCCTTTTCCCTCCACCACATCACAGGTCTCCAGGAAATCTTGTGAATTTATAGGCAGTGGGTACTAAAAGGTAGAAGGAGCCTGACTTGGGACTTGCTTTTTGCAAGTCCTCAGGGGAGTCTTGTGACTCACCCCAGGGCTGAGCTGGCCTGGAAGGTGTTTCTTAACAGTGTCGTTAGTGGGGTGAACTTTGCCAAGTTAAAGGGGGAAGCAGAGGATCATGAGACCACAAAATTAGTTCACGCACCTTCTGCAATGGCTCTGCGGGCAGAGTAAGGGCAAAAAACAACTTGTAAGAGCTCTGAAGTTGGGGATGGCTCCAAGCTGAGCTAGCCCAGCTGCAAGCCATTCTCAGGAACTGCTTGTACAAACTAACTTTTGTCACCAAATGTCCATATAATTTTATGGCTCTGGTCTATCCATCACTCCTAATTCATGGATGTATAACCCCCGCTTAAGTAATGAGATATGACAGGTTATGCATTTCTTGGCGATTATGGCATGTGTCATAAAGCAAAAACCTGAAGGCAATAATCCCCTGGAAACACATTGCCCCAGGGTGTCTTGTTACTATTATGAAATAAAATTACAAATGAAAAAATAATGAAAACATTCAAGAGCGTGTGCAACTGAGCCGTAGGTATGGTAGAGCTGTCAGGCAATCAAGCCTCCAGCCCAAGACTGTGAGGATCATTTATATTCAGAGTAAACACCCACTCACCCACCCCACATGTGTTACTGACAGCCTGGCCCTGGATGCTGCTATTCCTGCAACAACAACTCTGAGAGAAGCAGCTTTTCCTTGGTAGTGTGAGGGCTTCACCTGCACTTTCCTGACCCCCAGATCATCACCTGGGGCTGCTTGTCCTCATTTCAAGGCCTTGGGAGCATAGACGAGGTCTCCACTCTAAGCTCATTCAGTAAGAAACTTCCTATGGAATGAATTGGGCTTTGATGGTCATAGTGGGTACGTTCCAGCTTAGGATATTATTCTGTGATTGTTTTTTTGTTCTCTGCATTTAAGATGAAGAATCTTGTGAACTGATTGGGCTAATAATGTATCTCCTGCTTTGATTAGGCTCAAGTCAATGGAGCCTGAAAAACATTTGGAATCTCAGAATGGAGGGCTGAGAAGCTGACACTTGACTTTTGTTTGGTTCTCCTCATCCTGGCCTCCACTCACTGCATCTTCTTGGTCTCTTTTACCAGGTAGTTCCAAGATTTCTCCACAAAAGGTTGGGAACAACAGTTAAATGACTTGTCTGAAAGTACAGGGATTTAACTATCTTGCCTTTTATATACATATATATATCTGTCAATTTTATCAACAACAGTGTCAGGATGTCACAATTTCTAGTGCTGAGCACACAGCAGTGGGTCTGTCCCAGAGAAAAAGAGAGGTGTGATGAGAAACAGCAGCAGAGTGGTGATGCCAACATTAGTCTTGCTTGGTGGGAGGGGGCTGGACTTCCCTCAGCTGAGGCTGGAGTCCTTCATGGCATCATCAGCCTGTGGAAAAGGGAAACAAGGTCATGACTCCACCTGAGGATCCGAGAGAGGGAGAGTGGGATCTGCTCTCTTGCAGTGTGAGTCCTCCCTGCACAGCCCTGACTGCTGCTCCTATGAAGTCACAGAAAACGGCTCCTCCTGGTTGTTCTGCAAATCCAACAGTCAATAATGGAATAAGGAGTTTCCTTGCATGCTGTGGCTCCATCAGGGATGTCTCATGGCTCTGCTAGCCAGCAAGTAATGCAGGCAGATTCATGCCAATAAAACTTCACTATGTGCTTGGGATGAGAGACATGTTGTGTGATGGCTGAATAGGGATGTTGGCAGAAGATGAGGGGTGACCACACCACAGCCTCATATGCTTTTTTTGCTTGGTGGCTGAATCCTCTGGGAAAAACTGGTGCTTCCAGACTGGGTGAAAGTACAGTGCTGTTGTCAGATCTGTTCTACACCCTAGGAAAGAGATGTAGAGCGTGGTGTCATGAAGCCCTTGGTGGTCTTGGAGTCTGACAATCCCAAGCAGATCAAAGAGTGCACCAAAGAAAAATAAATATTAGTCATGAAGGAAAAATATCTACTAATACGATAGTAAGGGGAAGAGGAGAAAGTTTTTGATAATTTTTTGCTGGATAGAGGGCCCAGGGCCCTTGCAGATGTTCAAAGATTGACTGCACAAAGCCCTAAGTGACTCACTTTGAATTCAGTGTGGACCTTGGTTGAGCAGGACTTTGGACTAGAAATGTCCCAAAGATCCTTCTGAACTTACATCTTCTGTAATTCTATAGAAACACTGGGCATTTTGGGGATGTTTAGGAGCTCTTATTTCTGTGAAACCTTATCCATGAGCAGAGTACTCACTAGACAAGGGAACAGCTGTTACATGGTTTTTTATCTCTTTTCTCAGCTTCATTTGCATTAGATAAGGGACTGAAACCAGCACCACAATCCTGCAGCCAGAGGTTTGTGGGAGGGCTTTCACCACCACACGTGTGATATTAACACACATTTTCCCTCCATGTACAAGCTGTAAACCCACACTTGCCAAGCCACCAAGCAGGATTTCTGCAGCTGTGCAGATGGTTCCAGCTATCTGGGATGACCTGAGGATGGTCACCTTCCTTCTGCCTGTACTTCTCCCCACAGGAACAGTCTTTAATGGGAGAAGATTCTGAGAGACTGCAGCACAAGGGTATTTCTTTCCTCTTCTTTCTCTTTTTATTTTTCCCAAGCTTAAGAAAAACACCCAACAAATAAAAATCTTTCTCCTTCCCACAGTAATGACAGGAGTTGCCAAGTAAAGATGTCACTGATCAAGGACCAAGATGTGCTGTCTACCACAGACAGCAGAAAGGTAAAATGGTTCAATGTTCCATAGGATCCAGCACGTGTTTTCACATTTTTGGCTTTTCAGGAAAAAAACTTGCCACCAGTTCAGTTTTCTTGGCTTGCCAGAAATGGAGTCTTTTCAACTTGCCCAAGTTTTTTGTTTAACTAATGATTCAAAAATGTTGGTGGAAATGAGTGTCTTTTCCGCCTCCTTTCCTTCTGTGAGAAAAATACAGTCTGAAAAATTCCAGTACCTTGAGAGCTGATTGAGAATAGCAACTTTTAGTTAAAAAACAATGAGATTTCCCATTCTGCAAAGTAATTAGAAACCAGCATTTTTCATGCAGTAAAATTGAACAAAAGCAATAAGTGTATAGGAAGTCTCAAATGCTTCCTGACTGTGGGGTGTTTTTTTAAAAAAAATCATTTGTTCCAATAAAAATCTGACATTTTAATAAGAGAAAATATTTTGTTTCGACTTTTGTATACATATTTTAAATTTAACATCATAAAAATGCATTATGACATTTAATATATAATAATATGTCATGATATATTTTAATATATTTCGAACAAAATGCTCCAACAAAATAGTATCCAAAGTGAAATTAAATATTCCAGCACTACCTCTGGAAAGTTGAGGCAAACATTTTGTCCCTCTTCAAAAATTTCATAGAAATCAACACATTCTTGCAAAATGGTTCTGATTTTTATCCAAATGTGGGTTTGGAAGGATGGCCACCTTAGAACTTTTGGGCCAACTCTTTTGATCCATGGATTTCTAGTTTCACTTGGAACTCCAAAATGCCTTTTTTTTTTTTTTTTGGTAATTTTCTTAAATCACATTATCTCAGTCTCTCAAGAAGAAAGTCAAAATCAATCATTACTGTCATTTTACTGCCAAGGAAGCCAAATTGGAGGGCGAGAGCTTGGGAGGGAGAGGTGAAAGGGAAGCCAAGGCTGAGGGGCCAACTCAGTTCTTCCCACGTCTCCTCCAAGACTAAATGAGCCATGCACTGGCCTTGATGGATTGTGAGTGCGACTGTGGGAAGTCAACCTCTCCATTAAACCCTCTTGGAAGCACAATACCCCCAAAAACCTGAGGTGTTTATGCACTGAAGCTGGTCCTTGCTTGCATTTTCATTTGTTCCTTCAACAAGTTGCCATTTTCCAGTTTAATTTTGCCATTTCCCAGTTTAATTTTGCCATTTCCCAGTTTAATTTTGCCATTTCCCAGACGAATTTCACAATTCCTAGTCTAATCACCCAGGCAAGATGCTGCACCACCAAGAACTGCACCCAGTGTTCACCAAATGCTCAAATTTCTGTTTATTTTCTGGCAACTGGAAGTGGGGATGGGTGAGGAGGGGGGACTCACTCAGGGGTTGAATGAAGGTTGTGTCCAGTTTCCTCAGGCTCTGCTTGATCTTGATGTCAGGAGAAGCTTTCTGAAAACAACCTGACAACTGTCGTTTGTCCCACCACAGTCAGGGTTTGTCCCATCATGTTACCCTCAATAAATCTGCAGCAGGTTGGTTGGTAACCAGATTTCTGAGAGTCAAAACATGTGTTTCTTTTTTATTTTTAAAGTGCCTGGTTTGACCTGGGGGGGAATCTCTGTAGCACTTGGGAAGACTCAAGAGCAACTGAATAACGTCTTTTTGCACGTAGAAGCATTAAAAACTGGTTCAAGCTGGAAGAGAACATTGGGAACATGATTAATTTGAGTTTTTTTCCCAAATTCCTATTGAAAACAAATAAATAGCCTTAGGTGACACTGCTCTGTTTCTTTACATGGAAAACAAGCTTTTAAGAACCAAGATATTGATGTGTTACTTCTATGTAAATGTCATGCTAAAGACAGATTTCTAATGAGCCAATCCTAGATTAAAATTGATAATGAATATCATCTCAAAATTGTCTGCAGACACCTCTCCAGTCTTGCGGGGAATTACAGCAACATTGACTTTGCTTCACAAGGTTCTTGGGCCTAAAACCTTGGTGGACTTTTGTGAGAAGAGCTCCTCAAGGGCATAGGTTTAGGTACCTGGAGCAGGATAAGGTGTCCTAAGTTCTGGAAGTCTCTTTCCTTGGAAGAGCTAACATATGGAGGTCTACATAAGATATATTTTTGCTTTTTTTTTTGGTCCTTTTCCAAGGCACCAAGCACCAGTTTTACATGTTGAGCTGTGATGTCACTGCAGTGATGGGTGGGAACCTGCCCATTCCCAAATCTTCATTAGCCCAGTGCTGTGCTTAGATGGATCTGACTCAACAGCTCCCAGAAATGGGCATATCCAGGGCAGCTCTGTGGTTTCACCCAGCAGTAATTATAACACACTAATGAAAAAGTGACCCTCCAAAGAAATCCCTTATCTCTTCTGACAGCCACACACAGGGAGAACATTAATTTCCAACCTGTTTCTAAACATACTGACAGTGGGTGATTTGGGGAAATGAGGGAAGCAATATACTGGGTACTTGGCCATAAATGAGGAATTAATTGAACACTTTCTTTTAATTTCCACCCCCCTTACCTGAGGCTGAACCAAACTTGCATATCTTGGAGTCACAATGTGTTTCCTCGTGGATAAAAGGTGTGTGTGAGCTATTTTTTCTCTTTTGGTCGGTGTTTCCATCATTTTCTGCTTGGCTTAGGCACTTTTATGCCAGTTCTTTGCTCCTTTCACACCAGCTCTTCTTGGTGATCCTTTTCCAAGTATGAAAGACTAGGAGGGAGATTTGGGATGCTGCATTTAGCAGTGGTGCCTGTGTAAAGGATGATTTGTCATGGTATCAGTTAATGGGAAAAGCTTAGCTAATCAGAAAATCCATAGAATCATTTGGGTTGGAAGACACCTCAAAGTTCATCTTGTTCCACCCCTCTGCCATGGGCAGGGACACCTTCCACTATCCCAGGCTGCTCTAAGCTCTGTCCAACCTGGCCTTGGACACTTCCAGGGATGGGGCAGCCACAGCTTCTCTGGGTAACCTGTGCCAGGGCTCTACCACCCTCATGGAGAAGAATATTTTTTTCCCAACACCTGCACAGGAACAGCCAGAACCTATTGCAATTTTGGCAGTCCTAGAGATGGATTGGATCCACATTACTCCAGCCCTAGTATAACTCATCTCATGTCCAGCTACAGAAAAATATCTGCTGCTGTGAAAAAATGAGCTTTTTTCTCACCTCTTTGTGTCCCTGAGAATTCCCCAGAAGCAGAGCCCTGTTCCTGGCTGACTTTGCAGCATCTTTGCCAGCTGCATCCTAGGGAGAAACCCAGGACAAACATGGCAAGTCTCCTGAAAATGATGGGATTAATATTTATGTGTCGAAGGAGAAATAGGAACGTAGTGTGCTCAGCTTTGTTTTTTTTCCCTCCCTTTTCCTCCCACTTATTGGTAGAAAGGACCCACAGACACCTCTGGGTGTCCCCTTCCAGCCCCAATCTCTTTAGCTGAATTAGTCTCTCTGCCCTCAGTACTGAGCTCTCCTGGTGTGACCTCAAACCCTTCTCCCTGAGCAGTGGGCACCACCCCTCAGCTCCTGATTCTGGGGAGCACACAGGGCCAGCTGCCCAGGAGCATATTTTGCAGCAGAATATGGATTTACGGAGGATATCTGAAGCTTTTCTTTCCCTTTTTGTCTGTTCCTCTCTTCCCCAGGCATTGCCTGGCCCCAATTACAGCCCGGGCTCCCTTAGAGGAGACGAGCAGCATTCAAAAGCAACAAAGCCCCGTCGCCATCCCGCCCTACAAAGGCGACATCTCCTGGGCTTCTGCCCTAATGAGAGCAAATTTTTTGTCCAAACATTTGAAGCGAGGAGGTGCCTTCTCCTGCCACCCCCTGCCGGGGTTAATGTTATTATCCAGTTCGCTCTGGTTAGAAATTAAAACAAGGGCATTTGCTTCTTTTAATGAGAGGTGACAGTGGCTCCAGCACTTCAGAAGGGAATTAGGAAAGGAGGGATGGCTGTGGAGCCTTGTCTCCGTGGAGTCTTATCCATCGGCCCTTCTGCCCTGGGCGGCGCGTGGGATCAAAGGCCACTTACCTGCTGCTGAGCACGAAATCCCCCGGGACACTACACTGGAAATAACGACTTTAACGGGCAGGACTTTGCTTCCCTGGGGAGGATGGGGCAGGAAGGTAGAGAGGACTCTGTTGAGCTTTTGGACATCATAGCCAGATCTTCTAAAGTGGAGTTTTTGAAGTGCTAAACCTGTCCAGGTTTTGGCTTAGGGCTTTGGTGGAGAGGAAAAATGTTTGTGTAGCCAGACTTGAGACAAATCTGGTGAAAAAGAAGCAAGTAAAGTGTTGTGGAGAAAATTGTGTGTGTGTATATAT
>VYZS01012013.1:116880-148332 GCA_013400695.1 Neodrepanis coruscans | reverse complement strand
TCCAACCCAAATCATTCTGTGGTCCCACGATGAAGGGAGTTCATTCTCTTGGAGTCCTGCAGGAGGGAATTTTGTTGAGGGGACCAGAATGTGTTTGTGACATATGTGGGTCAGCACACTGCCAAAAAAGCGTGATTCAGTGAGGTAATATCCCGTAGAAATTGGTGGCTTTAATTGCCAGGAGGTGTTTATTATGCCATGTCCCAACTCAGAGAATTGCACTGATGTGTTTTTAACCTGTCACCTGCAGTTTCAGCTGGTCTTGGGATGAGTCAGAGCTGTTTTGTGATCACAAGGGTTCACAGGTTTTAACACACTGCAAAACAGTCTGAAAGCAAAATTTACAAATTCCCATTTTGTAAAGGAGCTGTGAGCTCATGGTTTGGAGTAAAATGAGGCTCGAGATGCAGGTGAGGTAGTGCCTTGATTTGAGCTGTGTTCATTTGTGCTTTCTGTAAAGGCAGAGGCACATCCAGTGTTTAGTAAAAATAGATGTGGTGCTGTCTGAAAGTTTCCAAATCTTTTCCCCAGTCATGCAGGGGTATTAAAAGCTTGTACTAATTTCACCTGTGTTCTCTGTTGCATTATCTGGGTCACCCAGAGCTGGAGTGCTGTGACCTAACTCCTCATTTTCACTCTTAATAAATTAGTAGGTGTACACACACAATTTACAGGTGGGCTGATCACTTTGCCAATCTTTTTGTTTCACATGTTAACAGATGTTTTGTGAATTATCAGTATTTGCTTGGTTTTCCTGTGCTGTTCTTTAGGAAACACACCTCAGACTGGTCTTATGGGGATTATTTACCCTCAGTCTTAATTTAATATTGATTTAGAATCGATTTACAATGGCACTGTTTAGGTTTTTTTCTGTGTGTCTGCTGTGTGCTGCCTACTGAAAATACATATTTCAGTAATTGCTCAGATGTCATGATGGTTTTAGAATGTGGTTAGGGGTTACAATCCAGACTTAACTTGCTCTGAAATCAATTTTTTGAAAATATTTTTCCATTCATTAAGATATCCCATAAAATTTAAGATGGATCACAAAGGGATTTTTTTGGCAATACTGTGAAATCTTCTTGGAGGTCAGAGTCCTGTGGAGTTGTTACTTTCTGTGTTAATGAAACATTCTGTCCTGTGATATATATAGATTTTTACTTAGAAATGTTGAAGCATTGTGTAAGAACTGACTAAGGAAACACACACTGACAGACAGTCTTCAAAGGGCAGCTAAAGAACAGAGATCTGTTTGGGATACTTAGTGTTATGAAGATTAGTATGTTAAGGGCTTTTGGAGGTGTGGTGTTGACAAATACCACTTTTGGTGGTGGTGGGATTTGGGATGCAAGGGGGAGAGATTCACCCGGCAGTGACACTGTCAATTTTTCTTTTTCCCTAGGAAAAGAAGAAAAAAAGCAGTGAAGGGTCCCAGATACAAGAGCCTGATGATGTCTTCCTCCCTGCTGGGGCAGAGGAGTCTTCTCGAGCCAGGAAGGTGAAAGTGGAACATCCTGGAGAATTTACAGAAATTAAACTCGGAGATGAAGTGGAGGGTGGGAAAACCGTAAACGATGCCTGTGACATCCCCCAGAGTCCTTCATCTGCAGCAGCTGAAGGGGCTCTTACAGCCACCCTGGAGCCTCCCCTGGCTGCAGGAGAGTTCAGAGCCGATCCTTCCCATGAGGAAGGTGTGGGGGATGCTGATAAGAGTGGGAAAGGCGAACAGGACAAACCTCACGGCCCCGTGGAGGCGGCTGCGAGTGGATCAAGAAACTCCGACCTGCTGAGCAGCACCTTCCAGTCCAGCACTGTTGGCTCCCAGACAGTGCTGGGCTTTGTCAGGGACAGAGGGGCTGAAAACCTGCAAGATGCTAGAAGTCCTCTTGCCTGCTCCTCAGAGAAGCTCCCTCTCAGCACCTCACAGCTCCCTGAGAAGCCCAAGGCGCGTGTCCCGCGGCCGGGGCTGAGGTCCCTGTATCCAGACCTGCCCACTGAGCTGTCCTATGAGAGACCCACCATCATGGCAGTGAAGCCCCTGCTGCACCACGAGAGGCTGTACCCAGAGCTCCCCACAGAGCCAGAGCTGGTGCCTTTCACCAGGGAGCAGCTGAAGGTCTTGGAGCCCTGCTCGTGGCTGGAGAACGTGGACTCCTACGCTGAGGAGTTCGAGAGTGTGGCCCACCAGGACAGGCATGAGTTCTACGAGCTGCTCCTCAACTACATGCGCTGCAGGAAGCAGCTGCTGCTGGCAGAGGCAGAGCTGCAGGCTATGACAACTGACTGCCAGAACGTGAAGGGGAGGCTGTGGACTTTCAAGGAGCAGCAGAAGACTGTGCAGGTGCTGCTGGTGGAGCTGCTTTTGAACCCACACTTGTTTGGATGTTGTTCTGGAAATTGGTTTTGCTTGCTGCCGAGTTTATTGTATTTAAGTTGTTTTGTTTTATAAGAATCATAGGATTTTAAGGATTGGAAGGGACCTTAGAGAGCATCTAATCCCAACTCCCCCTCCCTGCCATGGGCAGGGATACCTCCCACTAGACCAGGTGGCTCAAGGCCTTGAACTGCCTGGCTTTGAACACTGGCAGGGTTGGGGCATCCACAGCCTCCCTGGGCAGCCTGTGTCTCACCACCCTTACAGCAAAGAATAGTTTTCCTAATATCCAACCTAAATTTCTCCTCTTTCAATTTGTGCCCATCACTCCTTGTCCTGTCACTCCAGTTTCCGACAGTCCCTCTCTGGATTCTCTGCAGGCCCTTCAGGCTGTTCTGATGTCTCCACTCTGCCTTCTCTTCCCCCGGCTGAACAAGCCCAGCTTTCTCAGCCTGTGTTCCTAGAGAAGTTGCTCCAGTCCTCTTGCCAACTTCATGGCCTCCTCTGGACTTGATCCAACAGTTCCACATCCAGACATTATTGCCTTTGCTTTCTGTCTCTCCACGGACCCCCAGTACTTCAGAGTATCATCCTGTTGAGGCTTAAAGCAGTTTGTTGTTCAGTTTTTGACTTCTGACAAGNGAGGCTTAAAGCAGTTTGTTGTTCAGTTTTTGACTTCTGACAAGTGTAGGGGTGGTGTGTGTGTGTGTGGGTGTGTCAGTGATCCCTTTTGGGGTCAGTCAGAAGGAGCTGCCTACACCCAGCCCTGCCCGTGTTGTCAGGTGGAGTTTGTACAGCAGCATTCCCAGCAGACATGGGGAAAACATGGTGGAGTGACTGTGGCAGTGATGTCCTGCCTGGCCTGCTGCCTGCAGGGACAGTTTCCATTGATGTCACTCCTGCTGTCAGAGCTGGCAGCTGCAGAGCAGCTCCAGTTGTGCTCGAGGGCAGCCCCTGTTGCTCAAAGCAGAGGGAGTGTGAGGTCTCCATCCAGTTTTAGTAGCTTGCTCTGTAAACGGCTGTGGTTTTAGCTGCTTCCAGGGTGGTCGTGGTAGTCTGTAACATTTTTGTCTGCAAACCAGAGGGGTTTTAGGGAGCTCTTTGGGGCATGGAACAGAAAAGTTCCCCTTGCTTTACTCTGTCTCACTTGTCTTTGGAGCTTGATGTTACAGGGGGAGTGAATGAAGTTGTTCTGACACTGTTTATAGCCAGCACATCATCAAAACTGTCTAAGGGTACTAAATACTTATGCACATGGTAGCTTTTACTGCTGTTTCTGGGGGTGCAGTTCCTCAGAGTTGAGAAACTGGACAGTTATGAATCCATTCCTTTTTCCTGGGGAATAACCCTGAACCTCACCAGACTGTTTTTTGAGATCACTTTCTACACTGAAAGCAATTTTGGCTTCTCTCTTGCCTCCCCACTGGCCATCAGGCAGTTGGCTAAGCTTGCCACTTGCATTATTCCATCCCAATTCACTGTATATTTATTGTATGTCCAGAATAATTGTTGTTTTTCTACCAATTTAAAGTTCTTTTTATAGTGTTCAGGAAACCCAGGGGTACTTTCAAGCTGAGCTTCCAAAGTGCTGGTCCTGAGGAATGTTTCTTGGAATATTATTTATGAAAAGAGTAACAGGAATGTTACTTATTGAGGTTTTCTTGGGCTGAGTAATCAGAGATAAGGCAGAGGAAGACTGGCCTCAGCTTTTGATTTCAGTTTGGGAAAAAGAGCGCAGTTAATTTCTGAACATCTTAAACATGCACTGGGGAGTTGCTACAGATAATGAGTTCTGGGAGCTTAGAAAATATTTATCTTGTTTTGGTGCATATTTTAGCTTTAAAATAGATCCAGATATCCATGGAAATTTATAAACTGAGAAGCAGGTGCTCTCACTGGGAGTGAGACACCTGGTTTTGTTTACATCTCTTCAGTGCTGCAGACTTGGTGCCCATTTCTATATCTGAGTTACTGAGGGATACAGGGTATTATTTTTTTTCCCCAGGAGTCAAAGAACCAGCTTCTCCAAGAAGCAGGGAGGGACACTCGCAAACATTTGACTTTTCCCTTTTGTGAAGCATCCCCTTTTTTTTTTTGTGAGATCTTTGAAACCTGTTGCATCGTGGTTCATTGTTGTTAAGCCTGATTTCTGTCAGTCTCTCACAGGAGTTTTCTGCTCTCCTCCCAGGGTGTCTGTGCAGACCAGTGCAAAGTGACGGGACACCATCGCTACCAGACTGTGGAGCTCAATGAGGGCGTGTTGGGGGAGCTGAGGAAGCTCTTTGAAGCCAAGGCAGAGCACGTGCACCAGACACTGGCACTGCACTCCTACACCTCCGTGCTGTCCCGGCTGCAGGTGGAGTCCTATGTTTACAGGCTGCTCAGCAGCTCAGCCCTGCTGAGGTCTGTGGCCCTTCAGCAGCAAGAACAAGGTGTGTGTTGCTGGTCTGGGTGCCCAGAGCCTTGTTCAGCTGTGGTTTTGGAGTCCAGGGGTGGAATTTTTGAGTTGGAGTGTTCCTCCTCTAATTCAAAAAACCATAGGGAAAAAAACTTCAATTCCCTTAATTTAATCTCCTGGAGAGTGGAAGCTGAATGCAGGACTGACTTCTGTCTGAGCTGCAGGCTGACACTGGTTACTGTACAGGAACACTCTGTGGGATAGGACACACAGATTCCCAGTCTTTTGTTGTCAAAGGAAGCATATAAAACTTTTTTTTCCCAAACTGTTTGTGCACTCCTCTAAAATGAGCTGGATATTTTTCCTGCTTAACTTCTTCTTGGAAGGCCATTTGAAATCTCACAGCTCTAGTGCTTAGAATTATCTCTGGTTTTCATTCTAACAGTTTTGTTTGAGTTTGTGCCAATATAAGCTTTGAGCTAAAGTATTTTTTCTCCTCATGCCCCTGATACTTTTTCTTCTTAGTCCTCCTTCCTTTGCACCCCACATCCCAGATAGTTTATATGCATAGCAGGTGGTGGTTCTTATAAAGTTAATCTTGAGGCCTTTGGTGAGAGTGACCTTATAGTCTTCTTATAATTAGCATCCAGTGCTTAATTATAAGCTTAAATGAACTGCTCTATATAAAGTGTTCTTCTCTGACAGATTTAGGAAGCATCTGTGTTAAAATATCTTGGTATCTATAGATACAGGGAGCAAGTTTTTTATATAGCCCCAAACCCCAATGCTTATGCTCCTACTACTTGTCAAAGCTTTTTAATTCTGTTCTTAATTTACAGTTTCAAAGCAGTCAGAAAATCTTTCTTCAGACTTGAGCCACTTGAAGGAATGTGTCAGTGTCCTCTTCAGCTTCACTCGCAGAGTTATTGAAGATCCCCAGTTTCAGAGTGACCTTCTCATGTGGCTGCAGAGACTGGTGAGGGAACAGGAATGGCTGTATCTGATCCAGCACTTGGGATTAATTGGGGAGCCATTTCTGAAGGTGTTACTATTTCTCTCACTGTCCCACGGGCAATGATGCTTTTGGTGGGGCTTGTTTTACTCGAGGGACAGAATCTTTTGGGGAATCCTTAGAATGAATTCCTTTGTCTAAGTCAAGCATTGACACCTGAGCAACAGACACTGCTCAAAAGTGGACTTCATAAAGTTCATGATGGTTTTACTTATTTTGAAGTTAAAACTATTCAGACTTGCTGTGTTTGAGAAACTTCTGTTCTTGCTGACTTCTAAATAAATTGGTTTTTAATGCAGTTGTAGAAAAATGATTCACTTGACACCAAAGAAAAGAGTTTGTGGCTCATAAGCCAAGCAAACAGACCTTTAAATATTGTTCCCCTGTAACATGCTCTGAAAATTGAGGTTTGTTAGAAAGCATGGGAAAAGAAGTGAACAAACAGTATTATTCTAGTTAGCAAGCCTATAAAAAGTGAACTTTGAAATTATTTACTTGATTCCAACACACTTCCCTTTAGGTTTCTGTGCTGCAAAGGATTGGGTGTCCAGGTGACCATCTCTTCCTCTTCAACCACATCCTTCGGTGTCCAGCTGGGATCAGTGACTGGGCTTGTCCATTCATTCAGGTGTGAATGTTTAATTCTTTACTGTCAGGAAGTTGCAGTGGGAGTCCAGGGTGTGGGAGAGGAGAGTGTCTTGTGCCTAGTCAGCCCCTCATGACTAACACTCTTTCCAGGTATGTGGAATCATGGGGACAGGGAGGGGTTTGTTAGGGAATGGATTTACCCCTGTTGGCCCAACCATGTGCAGGTTAACAGGGAAACACACTTCACTTTTGGCCAGAGAGATTCCGTGGAAGGGGGTCATGGGCTTGCCATGCACACCAGAAGGGCTCATGCACCAGGTTTTGGGAGTGGTCTCCAAGAAATGGAAAGAATATTGAGACTTGAGGTGGCAGCTGTACATGAGACAAGTGAGATGGGAGGCAGGGCTGTGATGTGTGGGGGTTGAGGAAGAACAGATTTTTGCATCCTGCACATTTAAGTGGGACTGCTTTCTCTGAAAAGTTTTTTAGTTACTTTCAGGCGGAAGGGAAAGAGTTTACTTTGTGTAGGTGAGAGGGAGTACAGATATCCAGAGGCACCAGGGTGTTCTTCCAAAGAACAGACTTGCTCCTCCTCCAAGAGGAGAAAATGTTGGAAATCTAGCCAGAGGAGAAGGACTGCAGATATACTAACATGGAAAGCAAACAATGCAGTAAAATTATAGAACAGAGTCATTTAGGCTGGAAAAAACCTTTAATATCATTGGATCCAATCATTAACCTAAGCACAGTGGAATCCCAAGCTTCCCCTATGCTCAGTGCCTGAATTCCCCCTTCTACCCAGAACTGCAAGTGGAACAAAGAGAAAAGTTGTCTTTTTTTTTGTGGAGCTTTAGATGGTTTGGGGTTATTTTCCCCCTCCTTTAATTTTTATAAGTAATTATTTTGGACAACTCACAGTATTTTACCATGGCAATACTTTCTTCAGGGTGTGGGTGCTGTCTTTTATGGACATTTTTTAATCTTAACAAAAAACCAGTGAGAAGCATGAATTTCTCTGCTAAAACTAATTTGCCTTTTGCTTTACTTGTTTAGATTTACTTGGATTTTTGTATTTAATTTCAGATCAAAGTCTTGGATAACCCGTCAGGTGTCTTTCATTTCATGCAGTCGCTTGCCTTGCTTATGTCTCCTGTCAAGTGAGTATGGACATGATTTTATAAATATGCTCTTGGCTGTTTAAGAGTAGAAAAGATGACACACAGTCTACTTGTAAAATGAATTTAATTGCAGACAAAATCATAAAAGCAGGCACAAAGAGATTCACAGTTTAATTCAACAGTTTAATTCTTTTTACTCAACATTCAGCCTTGGCAGTACCTTCTCCTGCTGCACACAGTGATGATGCATCTTGCTTTCAGCTGTGAAATAGCTTGTGAAGACTGACATGTTTTGTTACTGTGAGTTCTGAAATAGCTCTTGCTTTGCACAGTGGCCTCTTCTCTGCAGTAGGAACCCCCTGAGTAAAGGTGCTAAGCTGGTGTATACACTGCTTGGGCTTCTTGATTTATTTTTCATCCCTTTTTTTTAATCTAGGAGGAATATGTGGTGCTTGGAGGAGGTACTTAGTGAATTCAGTCACTAGAGAAAACTGTTACATGTTTCATATGAAATATACAACTTGCCTCTCTCCGTGCCCCATTTTTAATGTCATGGAGTCAAACTGATGGCTAAATTTAGAGTTGTCATTGTGATCCTCATAATCTGGTCCTGAGTTAGGGGAGAGTCTTGTATATTATTCTGAATTTGATTTATAAAATCAGTATCTGAAGAGTTGTATGTTATTTGTGGTATGTTCATTTTATCACGGTGTAAATTCAAGGAGATTGGGAGGGTGATGCCACACCAGAGTTCCCATCAGAGTTTCCAGAATTCTGCTGGTACATTGCAGGTTAAAATCTTAGCATCCAACTTCCATCCAACTTTTTCTACAACCTTCCTGCACATTAGGCTGGTTTGTCTGAACACCTAGTGATTTATATAGAAGAGTCTGAAAACTGGTATCCCAGGCTTAAGGTGCTCCAAAACATGGAGTTGGAGCTGGCTTTATTTGAGGCAAGTCTTTCAGGAAGTGTCTTCAGTTGTGGAAGCTCAGCTTATGTAAGACAGGTCTTAAGAACATGTGTGTGGTGTCCAGCTGTATTTCTTGCACACTTAAATGTGGTTGCTGTACAGGACTGATGGCCATTTATGTTGTTCTGGATATTGCTTGGAAAATAATTTACTGACTGTGGGAGATAGGTGTGAGTCTCTGAGGATATCAGGTTATCTCCTGTCTGAGGGGCCCAGAGGTGCCCCCAGCACTGGAGGAGCCTCAGCAGGGCCAGCACAGGGCACAGAGCCTGCCCTGGGGCTGTGACACACCAGGGCTGGCACAGCCCAGGGCACATTGGCCTTCTTGCCCACCTGGGCACACCTGGGCTCGTGTCCAGACACTGTCATCAGCACCCCCAGGGCCTTTTCTGCCACACAGCTTTCTACAATACTTGCTAATTTCTTGTATCTTTTTTTTTTTTAGTAGCTTCTGTTAATTAAAGTTAACTTCATTCAGAGTTTTTAATTTTCTACTTTTTTTAACACCTGATTGTTTGCTTCAAACCAGAAATCGTGTAGACTTCATGTGCCATATGAAACCAAGTGAAAGGAAAAGTTCCTCTTCATCTGGGAAGGAATCTGGGAACTGGACTCTGGTAGATGAAGGAGGAGAAGAGGTACAGGAAATGACTTCTTTTTGTTTCTTTGTTTTCCCCTTTATGCTTTAGCTAAAGCTTCTTCATTTTTTGTCAGATAGATGGAAAAATGCTGACTTGTTAAGTTAAAAATCATAATTGGAAATTTACTTCTGTTTTATTCTCCTTTTATCCCTGTGGTATAAATATAGAGAGTGGAGCTTCCAGGCATGAAGATGAACAGATGGAATTCCAACCTCTGAGTTCCTGCTTACAAAACTTAATTAGCACAATAGTGAAGCCCTTTTACCATTTGTTTTATTGTGAAGCCACTGAAAGCACCTCTATTTATCTGTAGGATGAGGATCCTGAAACAAGCTGGATTCTGCTTTCAGAAGATGACTTGATTGCTCTGTTGTCACAGTTCCCATTTCATGAACTCTTTCAGCAGTTCCTTGGGATTAACTCAGGAGGTAAATCGGTTGCTGAAGGGTTATTCTTCATTTTGCTTATGCTAATTGTATTAAAGACTGCCACTGCCAAGAATGCTGCTGCATTATGAGACTCTGTGGGTGAAGTAATGATGAACCTGTGCAACAGCTCACAGGCTAAATAGAAGAGATGGAAATATACTGCTTGTGTACGGGAGAAATAAAGAACTTACAGCAACACACAAGCAAAACATCAGAGTCTTTTCCCTTAGTTTGGACTTGGTTGGTAGTTAAGCCCCAAAAGTGCTTTCAGAACTACTTTTCCCCTTTGCCTCCTGGCTGTAGTGTTGCTGTGATTTTTCTCTGATTATTTGATCATTCTTTATTTTGCAAAATATCTGTGCAAGTAAACCAAAATAATTTCTCACTAGAGGTCTCTTATAACCTGCATAGTTTATTTGTACTTTGATACTTAACAGGTATTTATCATTCATTTCATAAACAAAACATAGATTTCAGTTCACTATATGGCTGGAAAACCACGCACTGGTGTGCTTGTTAAGTTATTTATAAAAATCAGAATTCACAGCTTTTTTTTTTTTTTTTTTACTCTTATTTTTCTGTCGTGGGTTTAGGTGGTTATTTTCCTGAAAAAACAACCCCCCAGGAGATGATGAAGATTTTTGCCTTTGCAAACTCCTTAGTGGAACTTCTGTCTGCAGGGTTAGAAACATTTAACAGAGCACGGTACCGACAGTTTGTGAAGAGAATTGGTCAGCTCATCAAGTAAGAGAATATTTGCTTTGTGATGTGACTGAATCTATTTCACACAGTCTGTTTTAATATTCAGAGCTGCTAGAAAAAACCCCAACCCAGAACCAACAATGAAATAACAAAAAAAAAAAACCCAACCCCCACCCAAATGGTCCTTGGGTAGGTTTTATTCTCAGAGTTGGTCAGTTCAGGATTAGTCAGCCTGGAAATCTGAAATCCCGGGGTCCTTGGCTCTGAAGCTGTGCCTGTGAAGTGGGGAATTCAGAATCTAAATGCTGTAGGCAAAAATGAGCTGGGTAAGTCTCCCATCTGTGATGTGGTGAGACTTGGGAACTCAGTGAAATCTAACAAACAGTTTCTTGAATCACCACTATTTATAACCAGTGTCACTGCTTGCTTTCCGTTTTAACCCAGGGGTTTTAAATTGCTTCTTGAAAAATCATCATACTGTTGCAGTACTAAATGTGATTTGGATCTAAAAGTTACTCCTTATTTATAAATCTCTAGCAGTCACTTTGTATGGCTTCTATGAGTGTGTTCTCAAGTTGGAATACAGTTAAATCAGAGACAAAATCCATGTTTTCCTTTGTGTTACCCGAGCAGTAACTTTCTCAGTATAACTTTTCCTAAGTGAGCTTTCTGCATGTATTGCCATTTCACTGTGTAACAATATTAAGGCTCTGAAGGTCACACACGAACTAATTTGGTCTAAGAGAATATTATGCATTGTTTGCTTGCAAAACCAAGGAAGAAGAACACAGAAACTTTAGGCTGATGCAGTTCATATAGAAATCTCTGGAAGCCAGAGGGCAAAACGTTGGACATGTCCCTTGTAACCAGTCTCTGATCAGGTTGCCCTTGTCTGTGTTTTCATGTGGTGATGACATCCTTAATGATCCTCCTTTGGCTTGTTTGTTCTGCTGTGCAGGATGACACTTTGTCATGTGAGTGACCACTGGGCCCAGTACGTCAGTGGCAACAAACAATATGGATCAGTAGCACATCCCTACTCTCTGGAAAAATTGCAGCTGGAGTTTGATGAGCTGTTCTTTAGGACTGTTCTGCATGTTCTGAAGGCCAAAAGGTGGGTTGTCCCATGTGATTGAGACTGGTTTCATCTTGGAGGATTTACATGCTTGAAACTGGGATTTGGAGTAGCTTTAGATACTGGGTGGGTTAAAAAAGGCTGAAATGTGTGAGATTTTTTGTAGTATCAAGATGAGGAGGAATTATGCTGTTGATTGTAGCATCTGACAGAAGCTCTGAGGACTTGCTCGGTTCGGAATGTTAACTCAGAATTTGAGGTGCTGATACACATCCTCATGTCCTAACTGTTGCATAGCAGAGATGTGGGTATATATCTCCTTTTCAAATGTTAGGATTTGCCAGGGTGAAACTGTTACTAACTGCCTCTTCAAATCCAACAGGTTAGGAGTCTGGCTGTTCATGTCTGAGATGCCTTATGGAACCTTATCCAGCAACATGCTTTGGAGGCTCTTCTTTGTCATGCACTGTGCTGAGAATGAGCACCTGGAAAAGCTCTGCTCTACTCTGCAGCCTGCTGACTGCAAACAGAGACTCAAAGGTAAAATTCCTACACACAGACCCAGTTTTAATCCCTCCAGCTGCAGCTGCATCAGCTGTGGGTTTAATTCTTGGCAAGTTTCATTGTTAAACAGCATGACTTGTACACTGGCCTTAGAAGTGTCCTGGGCACTTCATGGTTTTCCCTTACTTGTTTGCTCAAACTCCAATTTTAACAACAATTGTCCTGTCTTTTGTCCTCTTGGTTTTGTCTCTGGCTGCTTCAGAGCTGCAGGGATGCCATGCAGTAGGTACATCTCATGTATGTATTCTTTGTGTCATTTCCCATCTTGACCTTCAATAGTGTTTGGACAGGGAGGTTTAAATCCTAAAATACAGAAGATCTCTATCAGTTAGGGTTGGTTTGGCAGTTTTTTGGTTGGGTGGGTTGGTTTGTTTGTTGGGGGTTTTTTTGCTCACTGTTGAACTATTGGTAGCTCTATAAATAACCTTAGCTCTATAAATAACCTTTTTTAGTCTCTCTTTTTTTTTTTTCCTGCTAAATCTTCCAGTTAGGGCTTCAATAATTTACATTGTGGGAGATCTGCTTATCTTCCACAACTGCATGTTTCCCTTACCTCAAACCTTTGATGCATTTCTTATCTTAAATGGCACCTTTTCTTTCTATTTCCTCTTTCCTCCTGTCCTGTGCTGATCTCCACAGTGACTGTGGTGGCCTCAGCTGTAGCAGAGTTATTTAAAGGCCAGCTGGAATGCCACTTTCATGGAAAGTATTTCAGGACTTGATTGACAGGGAGACAGGTAAAAGCAGCAACTGCCTCCTTCACAGCCTCTCTGCTGTCTTCAGGGAGAGCAACTCCCATTCTTGTCAGGTTTATTTTTCATCTGGCCTGCAGCCCAGGTAGCTGTTACCCCATCTACTGAGTGTTTTGATGGGGAAACAGGAGGAAATGGTGATCCTGAGAGGTTTCTAAGTGTCTTGGCTCTGTGCAGGCTCAGCAAAACATTTAAGGCAATTTATACAGAGTGGGAGATGTTAAGACTCTAGTTGTGTGCACTTGATGAAGTGCTGATCTGATCAAGCATTTTTCAGCCAAAACAGCAACAGTAACACTGTTTCACTATAGTGTAGTAAAAATTTAAATAGACGACATCTTGAGGAAAATGTTACTGCAACCCATATTACAACACTATGAAGTGGGGTTTTTTTTGTTTTGTTTTTAATTTTTTTTTCAGGCACAGTTTTGCTTCTAGCTGACTTTTTTTTTTGTTTTAAAGTTCCTGGTATGCTGATGCAGGATGTTTTTATCCTCTTCATTCTTCTCAATGCGTGATGTCAGCACAATCCAGTCTTTCACCAATGTCTAGACAGGGAATATCAACAGTTCTTTCAGTGAAATCCATCTAATCTTCTGAAATATCTTCTTTTGACTGTCAATTACGAGTATAATGCTTAATTTACTGTAATTCACACCCTGGAAGACCATGATGTTAACATTCTCTTGGGACAGAACCTTTTTTATTGATTTTCCTTCACGGATTAAGCTTGAGAAAAGAGTGGTGAATCTACAGGTGGAAGCAAGCCTTGGTAATGGAAGCTTTAGACTTCACATATATAGAGGTGGGAGCATAATTGGTTTTAAGGGAAAGTCAGAAATGGCTTGATGAAATGGAGTGCAGTGAGGGAGCTGAGCTGCTGGAATGACCTCTGGACTATGGAGATGTCAGATATAAAATACCTTCCAGAGAAAATACGGGAAATTTGGTTACTTGAGGTATTCTTGAGCCAACAGAATATTAATAAATTTGGTGTAGATACCACGTTTTCACTGACCAGCAATGACCAAGAAGTTTCTCCTTGAGGTTTCATACCTGTGTGAGGACAGGAGTGTGTTCTCTTTTAGGTTTTATGAATGTAGGATTAACAGTTTGGTCTTTGCTGGCATTACAAATGACAGTGAGACCCTGCTGAACAATATTTGCCCAGAGAAGCTGTGGATGCCCCATCCCTGGAAGTGTTCAAGGCCAAGTTGGGTGGGACCCTGAGTGGAATCTCTACACATGGCAGGAAGTTGAAAATAGATGATCTTTAAGGTCCCTTCTAACCTAAATCATTCTAGGATTCTATGATTGTAGATCTGATCACAGCTTCCTTTCTACCAGTACCAAGATTTGAGGAGCCACTCATTTTTAGGGTGTCTCTGAGGTTGAATTTTAGTGAAGTCAGGGGAAGAGAATTGGCTGAAGTAGCAAGTGTGTGGTGAAGATGTTGTTGCTTCACTGTGCCATGACAGGGTTTATGTGGAGTCTTTCTTCTTCCATTATTCCTTTTCCCCATTCTTCAGTCCCAAGCTATGGCTTGGTGTGGGTTTGGGGTTCATGTGGAGCCACAGACAACCCCTTCCCCATGCTGTGGGCTGTTCTGCTGTGCCTTTAGATACAGTAATGGCACAGTAATTTTTTTATATCCTTCTGCATTACCCTAAAAAATGCCCAAACAACAAGGGAAAATGGTTCTCTGTAATTTCTGCCACAAGGATAAGAGGTAGCATTAGGAAAGGGAGGCTAATGGATGAGACATCCCACGTGTGTCTGCTGCATCTAATCAGGAGTGCAGTTTATCTGTTTTGTTAAATTGCACAATGCTCCAGTGTGCTGTTCATGAGACATTTTGCTTCTACAAGCCTGACCTTCTCAGGTTGAAGTACAGTTGCAAAATTCTTGAAAGCCCTTAAAATAGAATGTAACCCAAGTGCAAGTGTTCAGTCACAAGCCCTCTGAGCACGTGCCTGTGCAGGTTGGGTAGGTGGGTGCCAAAATCAGTTCCTTTTATGTGCATTCAACTGCTGTGATAAAAAATCACTGTCATAAAAAATCTCTGTAAACTGTGTTTACTGGCATGTTGTGCTTTAGAGAAAGCAAACCACTCTTAAAACCTTTTTACAGCTCAAATGCTGCTTTCAGTGCTTGTTTTGCTGCACAGACTGTACTTAAAGTTACTTGGAGTTAAAAAGGAAAATATTTCGAAGCCCTCTACGGGTTTCTTTGTCTTACTTTTCTGTTGTTCCTCCACCCTGAGAAATGGAATATTTATTTGCATTTGGCACCATCTCACCTTTGGGTTTGAAGAGGAAACCTGCCTTGAATTTGAGTGAAAGCATCTCTGAGCCTTTCTTCCTGTGCACCTTCAGTTCTCTGCTTTCAGAGATAGGTTCCAAACAAGTAATTTTTCCTGTACTGAATCTGAGAAAAAGAAACTGCCTTTCCTTGCACCTCTTAGGCATAATCTAAGACCAGAGCCAGCTATTTGAAGTATTTTTATTTGTAGTTGGCACAGGATGATCTCTCCAGTTTAATTTTTGCTTGGGATCATGGGATGTGGAATAGGTGACCTCTCTCAGCTTGGTCAAAACCTCTCTGCTGTGCCTTGGTGGGCTTTAGTTTTAATCTTCTCTTGGCTGTGTCCTGATTAAAACTACTGTTGTTTTGTATAATTTGGACTTAATCTGTGAAATTAATTGCTCCAGTATGTAATGGGAGCCAAAACTGTAATAATGGTTTTAAACAGCAAAAAGATTCAACTGGTTCTTCCTGTGGATGATTGGCATGGCATAATTAAAATAATATTAAAAATTGAATTCCAGCCACTTCTGAAGAGAGGCTACTAATTTACAAGCCTCCAGTGGTGATAATTCCTTTGTTACTGGTTTCTTATCTGGGATTCGAGTGTGAGTAAGTGCATAAATGTTGATGATGTCTGTCCTGTAACACTTTTTCTAATCATGTTTCTTTCATCTGACTTTTTTTCCTAGACCCAGAACACCTTGAACGTTTTGAAAAATATCTCCAATCAATGAACTGCTCAGAAGAAATCTGTCTGCTCACCACGTTTGCTCAGATGGCACAAACCAAACGGGCTGATGCTGATGAAGATTTTATCAAAATCATTGTTCTGGAGATATATGAGGTGAGTCATGTTGCTGGTCCATTTAGGAGAAGGATGAAAGTGCTCTTTTTATTTCTAATAGTGGGGGGTGAACTGAAACTTCCGTGGGTTCTGTAGTTTGTTCTACCATGGAACTAAGAAAGTGCTACTTCTGAGGTTTGTAATCTGATACTGAGTTAAAATAGCCTGAACTTCTTGTTTTTTTTCCTGGAGATAAGAACAACCTAGCCTCTCTGTAGATGAAGCCAGAATGAAACAAATGAACAGAAATATGTCGATTTTGTTTTATTTTTCTAGTGCAGGTCTAACTTGTAGCTCTGAAATTCCTTGTGTGGTGTTTTTTTCTGCTGTGGTGGGAGATTTTTTGGTGGGACTTTATTCTTAGTGTGCATGTGGGGTGTTGTTTTTGTGTTTAGTTTTGGACATTTTGTTTGGGACTGTGACACAGTACTTTGCTTATCTTCTGGGGCAATCAGTGTCAGTTTTAGTGTTGGCATTTATCAACCTTGTCCAGGATGACCAAGTGCATTTTGGCTCTGTGTTTTCCAAAAGGCATTTTATTTCAGTGTCAGTGAAGGTCAGCCATGACCAATAACTTCTCCTTGCTTATCTTCCCAGGTGTCCTATCTGAGTCTTTCCACGAGAGAGACATTTTCCAAAGTTGGTCGAGAGCTCTTGGGAGCCATTGCCAGCATCCACACACAGATTATTTCCACCCTGCTGGATCGGATTAGGGAGACCATTGAGAAAGTTGGGATGGTAAGTGCTCATGTCCATCATTTAAAGCAGACAACTGGTTAAAACTGGAGGCCATTACCAGACTGTGTTACAAGATATGGCTTGGAATGAATGGATTGTGTCGAAGACTTGGCTGTGGTTTTTTTTTTGTTATAACACTCTTTAAGATAGAAATGCATAATGCTGGTTATTGTGTTCAGTACTGCTTAGCCTTTTTTTCTGTCCTCAAAGGTTGCTTTATACCTGTTTAAAGAGCTGCCATTGTACCTGTGGAAGCCTTCCTCATCTGAGATAGCACTGATCCGTGACTGGTTATTAAATTACAACCTGACAACAGTGGAGAATAAACTCGCCTGCATTATCCTGGAAGGGCTGAACTGGGGATTTGGGGAACATGTATGTATTGAAAACAGTTCTGAAACTCCTCAGTGGTTCAGAGAGAAAGTTTTACTCAGGCTGGGACTAGAACTGAACTAGGAAACAGTTACTTACATGCTTTGTATAATGGTTGTACACTGAATGGCACAGGATGGGAACTTCACAGTGATTTTAAACCATTCTGCCTTGAGAATCTGATCATGCTGCTTTCTTGTAGCTGAGATTAAAAGAGGTATTTTAGCAGGAGTTTTGTTTCTTAAACAAGAAGAAACAGCTGGCAGGACAATTTTGTGAGGCACAGGATTAAGATACCTGTGGCTGCAGAAGCAGAGGAATCTTCCAGTGGGTGTGTAGGAGACTGGTGTCACTGTAGTTTGCATGCTGGCATCTAGGTATGTTTTTCACAATGAGACACTTCAAAACACTGAGCATTATTTACATTATTAGAAATTATTTAATGTATTGGGTTTTTCCAGGAGATCCATCAGTTCAGGATAAAACTGTGGGTAGATGCTATTTCACAGAGAAACAGAAATAAATTGGGTGAAAAATCCTGTTTCCTCTGCTCAGTGATCCATCCATTTTAGCATTGCAACCCATGCATTTGGTTGTACTGAACTTCTTTCTTTGCTGTGCTGATGCTTGTACAAGAATACTGACTTTTTTCTCCCTGTTTCTTGATGACAAGTGAAGAAAAAGGAATGTTAGGGAAAATAAACACAGAGATCTTTGCTGTGCAATAACAGTGCCATGTCTATACCCTCTGATATGGGGAGAAATAGTTCTTAATTGTGGCAGTGAATAGAGGAATTACTGTGTTTTCATACAAAAACATGGTGATGTGGTTTGATTTTGATTTTAAAGGCAAGAATCCCAGTGTCTGTGTTATGTAATTAAAAGTGGCAACTATGGATTTTTAGATTAATTGTTATAAATTCACAAACTGCACATGGAAAGTGATCATGATCACTTTTTTTTTTTTAAATGATCTCTCTATTAGGGTTTGTGTTGCCTGATATGAGCCCAGTATTCTTTAACATTGGGCTGAATTTTTCTCACTGGTCAAGATTTTGCCTGGATATTGCAATACTTAATTTGAACAGCCAGAAGGAGATCAAGATTTATTTCTGGGTAGTGTAACTGAATGGTACAGTTGTAGAGACCTTTTAAATGACACAAGGTTTTGTGTTCTGATTCTGTTTTTTAGCAGAATGCCCTTCATCTGGATCCAGCTGTCCATTCTGAAGTTGCACTGACGGTACTGGAAGCATATCAGAAATACCTCTCCCAGAAACCATATGCTGGGCTGCTTTCTGAAAGCATAAAACAGGTATCCCTTCTTCAGAATTACAGGAAATGGCTTATGGATGATGGTAAACAGGAAAAACTGCAAGTCAAGACCTTGTTTTCTTCCTTTTTATTTTTTTTTGAGAGATGTTCTATCTTGATCCTACTGGAATATCATATTTGAAAATATTGTTAGGCTTATGTTGAACATCTGTATGATAATAATAGAATCCCAGACTGGTTTGGGTTGGAAAGGACCTTAATGACCATCTTGTTCCCCTGCCATGGGCAGGGACACCTTCCACTATCCCAGGCTGTTCAAACCCCTTCCAACCTGGCCTTGGACACTTCCAGGGATGGGACAACCACACCTTCTCTGCGAAATGTGTGCCAAGGCCTCACCGTCCTCACAGCAAAGAACTTCCTCTTCATACCTAATCTAGACCAGCTCTCTGTCAGTGTGAAGCCATTCCCCCTTGTCCTCACACTCCATGCCCTTGTAAAATTTCTTGAAATCAACATTTTGATTTGGTCCCCCTTCTGCACTTGTAGCTGAGTAGCCACAAACTGCTCCTCATTTACTCATGTAGAGGTGGACAGTTGTTGCTTCACTGAAGGCTGCTTCTCTCTACTGGTGAACATGAGAGAAATCCTTCCTGTGGCTCCAGCTCTTACTTGAAGACTCAGGTGTTAATCCCTTTAGAGGCATTCCAGCAGTGGTCAGTGCTGTGTGACCTGAACACCCCACAGTTTATCATACTGATTTTACAGCACACTGGTGACTGAGGAAGGGATAGCTCCTAGTTACGGAAGCAGAATGGAAAGATAGAAAGATCAAGGTTAAAAAATACCTATTTTGGATATTCAATGCAAAATGCTTCTGTTTATTTATTCAGAGCTTTTAGCATTGTGCTGTGCTTTGTCTTCTGAGTATTTCTTTCACAATGTTTTCCCCTCCTCTGTGCTGTTTTCCC
Source organism: Neodrepanis coruscans (assembly GCA_013400695.1). Lineage (NCBI taxonomy): Eukaryota > Metazoa > Chordata > Aves > Passeriformes > Philepittidae > Neodrepanis > Neodrepanis coruscans. The sequence continues at coordinate 129,200 of VYZS01012013.1, read as the reverse complement.
TATGTTTCCTTCCTGCACTGTGAATGTTCCTTGTTGTCTCTCATGGTTTCTGACTTGCTCCTCTGCACTACTTAGCCATGGTTTGTTTTCTTGTTCCAGATAGATGAGTTTTCTGTTCTAAGCCTATTTCAGCCTTGGTTGTCACTTGCATTGGTGAATCTCTCTTGACTTGAATGAACTCATGACTGCAATTAGAGAGAAAATAGTGCTTAGGTTCTTGTACCCCCCCTCAGAGAGGAAGAAATACCTGCATTGCTTCCCAGCTCTGCAACTTACACAGCTCTGTCAGAGCATGTACAATAGTTTTGGGTTTTTTTTCCCCAGAGATTTGTAACTGTTTCTGATCTAGAAAGGGTCTTCATGACAGTGGACACATTCACATGGCACAGACTCTGCCTGGACACATTATAGAGTTCTTTAAAAGAAGAGATTGCCAGGTTTTAGTTTTTTTGTTGGCAGGTGTTATTTTTGCATATACTTTTCTTTTTCCTTTCACTAGAAGCCTTAAACGTTTTAAACATTACGGTAAGTTGTGTGTGGATTTCTTTCTTCAGTAGTAAAAATCAGAATTTAATGCAAGATCAGCATCTAGTTTTGAAAAATCTAGACAAGCAGTGTAAGTCGATTGCCTTTACCAAAAGGGGTGGGAGGAGTAGGGAGAGGAGGTGAAAATCAAGGCCATAGCAATGGAGTTTAGATAAACTACATGTACATCTAAAAAATAACTGTTGGCATAATCACAGGTTTGGGTTAGAAGGGACCCCAGAGATCATCTAGTTCCAACCCCCCTGGCATGAACCCTTTGTTGTGGTGCTGTGGCAGGAGAGGCAGCTCATCCCAGCTGACCCCAATCCCAGGCTGGAGCTCCACGCGCCACGTCCCGGCCGTGCCTCCTCTCATTCCTCCTCCTGCTGCTTTGCTCCAGGTCTCCTACTTGGCCAGCATCGTTCGGTACGGGGAAACACCGGAGACCTCCTTCAACCAGTGGGCGTGGAGTCTGATCCTGAGGCTGAAGCTGCACAGGAACGACCCTGGGGTGCAGCAGGGCGGGCTGGCCGTGCCCGCCTGCGACATCGCCCTCGACGCAGCCGAGTCGGTGACGCTGCACCCCCTGCTCAAGGCTGTGAAAGCAAACATCCCCATAGGCTGCTACCTGGCACTGGCCATGACCACGCTGGGCCACAGGTGAGTGGTTTTTTGTGTGCTTGCTCTCTATGGATGGGCCCCCATGGCTGAGCAGCCTCCCGAAGCTGGAGCTGGGGGTTGTTAAGGTCTGTTTGGAGAATAAAGGACTCATGATGCAAGGGGTTGAGCAGTCTGTGAGGGACAGCATGTCTCTTCTGGGCAGACACTGAGGGAGCTGGGCTGCTTTAGTGGAGAGGAGACTGAGTGTATCTCGTTGATATAAATCTCTTAAAGGTGGGTATCAGAGGATAGTGCCACTCTTTTTGTGGTGCCCACTGACAGGAAGAGGAGCAGGGGCCTTAAACTAAAATATGAGTTCCACCTCAGCATGAGGCATTTTACATTGAGGGTGGCAGAGCACTGGAACAGGCTGCCCAGGGAGGACATGGAGTCTCTGCCTCTGGAGACATTCTAAACCCACCTGGATGAGTTCCTGTGTCACCTGCTCCAGGCGACCCTGCTTTGGTAGGGGGGGTTGGACTGATCAATCTCAAGGTCCCTTTCAACAACAGCTTGCTGTGATGCTGTGACTGTAGTTTCACAGACTCATAGACTCGTTAAGGTTGGAAAAGTCCTCCAAGATCATGGAATCCAACCTTTGATCAATCCCCACCTTGTCAGCTAGACCAGAGCACTGAGTGCCATGTTCAGTTGTTTCTTGAACACCTCCAGGTGTGGCGATTCCACCACCTCCCTGGGCAGCCCATTGCAATCCTTAGCAACCCTTTCCATAACAAAATTCTTCCTGATTTCTTACTTCAAACAACATGATGTTCCCTTTATTTTCCTAATAGTATTTTTTGCCTTCTGCATGTTAAGGTCCAAATAGTCATTAGAAATAGTACTGAAGATGGGGGTATTAATGTGATTTCTCTGGACAGGAGTAACTTTTAACCACACTTGCTGAAGAGGTTGTTCTGCAGGTAATTTTTTTTTAGAAGGACTACAGGAGAGCATTCAGGAAATAGTGAGGAGCAATCACTCTGGGAGTGATAAATAAAGAACTTTATAACCTTGACTGAATCTCCTAACCATGACTGAGTTTAAACACAGTCTTTTCTAGTGCTTTCAGCTTTGTAGCTAAGGCTTTTGGACATAATCGAATATACTGGTTGGTTAAGGTACAGAGACACACACAATCTAATCAGTCTTTACCAGATCTGTTTTCCCTGAATCTGTGGTCGCTTCAATTATCTGTTATTCAGAACTTCCACCAACTTGTTTTCTATACATAATATTGTGTTACTCCTTCAAGAGAAGTTTTCTGGGCATGCTTCTACTTCCCCAAGCCTTGATGATAAGATTTTGCCAGATACTTCAAAGCACTGGATTAATTTGAGACTGATATGAAGGTATTCTGGCTTGAGAATGCCAATTTTTCAATGACTTTGTGCATGGAATAAAAAAACAAAGAACCTTTTTAGCCTGTTCCCCTGCATCTGCTCTGGAGAAATAAATTGGTATCCTACTCCTCTGTAAACACTGACACTAATATCACATGTAAAAATTCAAAGCCAGTTACATTTATGAGCACCAGAAACAGTGTTGTACTGTATGTTTGTGGCTTAATACAGTATTTCATTTTCATGACCTCAGAATAGACATAGGATTTATGTCTTACATCTTTTTCTAATGTGCACACTTTCTCAGTTAAGCAAAACTTGTTGCAATGTGCCAAATAAGTTGCTGCCTCTGAGTTTTCTGCACACTGAGAGTAGTATTCCTCTTATCTGGCTGCAAAGTCTAAGTACGTGCTGTAAGGAAACCCTCTGAGGTCCATCTGTGAAGAAAGATGTCCAGAGCATCCTTCAGACTGAGGAGATGTCAAAGCTGGATCATATGAAACTCCCTTTATAGGTTCTTCTTTTGCCTGGGGTGGGAGGTGAGTTGATTAGGTCAGTCAACAATGCTGAGCTTTAAATTAATAGAAACTCAGTGGCTGAAGACCTGCTTCTCCAGTGATTTTTGGAAGATGGGACACAAATCCACAGGATTTGTGGGCAGGAATTACTTACCCAGTGTGTCAGCAATTGAATGGCTCCTGAAAAAAAGCTCTGGATTTAGTTGTTTAGTTTTTCAAGGATGGAGTGTAAAGTTATGAGTGTGTGTCCATCTCAGTTTATAAAGATTAAATCAATGCTTTGTCTCCCTTTCTACTGATAGTCAATGTGTTTTTCTTCATTCTTTTTTTCTTTGACAGCATTGAAAAGTTCTGTGCGGAAGGGATCCCTCTTTTGGGTGTACTTGTCCAGTCTAGACATCTGAGAACAGTAGTCCACGTGCTGGATAAAATTTTACCCTTGTTTTACTCTTGCCAGTATTACCTCCTGAAGAATGAACAGTAAGCATCCTATGTTCATAACACACTTACTTATTTGCTTTATGTATTTATTTACTTCATTTATTGATAATTGCAATGAAAATTAATCTTAGCTGCTGAATTTGTCTGGTTTCATGCTGGGTTTGGCAGGCAGTGGGAACGAGATGGTGGAATTATGTCTGGTTTCTCTGCTGAGTTACTTTTTGGCATTGACTGTTGCTGAGGAAGTAGTTGTAGAAGTGTGTCCTGCTGACATCAGATGTACAGCCATCCCTGATGCTGCTGCTGTGCCACAGAAGTGTTTTACAGGCAGCTGTATTTCAAGTAGCTGTAGTGTTAAATGAGTGAGAAAGACCAACAGGGAATTGCCAGTAGGGACACAGGATATTCCACATGCTGGACCTCAGATGTCTGTCCTGGTCAAAATATAACACAGTTACTGAGGTGCTTTTGGCTTGGACCACCTAACAGTCTCCCAGACAATTCCTGGGCTAGATTTGGGTGCCTCTGTAGATCAAGAACTACTTAGTCCTGATGAGCTGCCTTGAATTACAGTCTGCCATGAAAAACTCACACTGTGCCCATTGTATGGCTGAAGTGGAGCAATTAAATCCACACTCTGGTTGTGTCACCAGTGCTACTGAGATGGTTTTAAATTCTGTAAGAGCAGGTTTTCTGTTCATTACGTGGTAGGAGGCATTTTAGAGTTCATTTCGTCTTTCATCCATAGGTTTTTATCTTACATCCAACTGTTCCTTCATCTGGATAGTGGAGTCCCTCAAGGAGTGACCCAGCAGGTTACCCATAAAGTGACACAGCACTTGACAGGAGTGAACTATGGAGAAAATGTTAAGCTGCTCAGTGGTATGATACAGGTAAGAAGATTATTTATTAAAAAAAAAAAAAAAGTCGTGAGAGTGTTTGAAACCAGGCTTTTTTGACTGAGGTGGTGTTCAAGGTTGGAAAGGATACTGAACCTGGCAGTTGTGCAGCTGTGGAGTACCCTCCATCAAACATGAATAGTTGGGTTTGGTTTGGTTTCCTGAAATGCTTCTGCTTAAACTTGCCTAAATCTGGCACTGCATGTGACATTGGACGTAACAACAATGTTTGCCTTCTAGATTTCTTGGAAAATTGATTTTCCAATACCAGGTCAAGACTGGTATTGGTAAAAAAGGAACTGGAATATGCAGCACTGCTTTCTTGTTTGTGCCATTTGAGGAATGCAGCAGACGTGTTCGTGTTTGAAAGCTTTGCTTTTGGCCATTGTGGGATGAAAAAAAATGTGTGCTTGTGTTAGGGAGCAGTAGTATTTTTCTAAGTACAGATTAATTAAGAACCAAGATCCTCTAACATTAGGAGGGATAAGGGTAACAGACCTACTCTGGGAAGTCCTTTTACAGGAACAGCAGGTGACACTTCAGAAATAGATGCTGTTTATTCCTGCAGCTTACAGGGGTCCTGCTTAAGGCTTTTATGTCTATTTTTGCTGATTGCAGAAGATACTCAGCTCTCCAGATTGTAGAATCTGCAGAAATTTGGAGGCTGAAGATGACAAAGCTGTCCTTTCTTAGCTACAGAGAGTGTCATTGTAAATTATTTATTCTAAGCACAGACCCACAGCCTTATGCAAGCTAAACAAACTTTCCATAAATTCTTAAGCTTCAACCAAAGCTGCAACCTGCTGACTGATTTTACTCTTTAATTTGGCAGACTCACATTTTCCTGAGTGACCAGCCAAATGGAGTGGGGCCAGCTGCAGTACTGGAGTTCTGGGTCCAGCTCCTCACCAGCCAGCAGCTGTGGCACAGGGACAGGGCAACACTCTGCTTGCTGGATGACTTGTGTAAAGCTGCTTTTCAGTACAGCCAGGAGGACTGTGTCCAAAAGCTGCTGTACCAACAACACAAGGTGAAGAGTTGTGGTCTGTTGGTGTGGCTGTTGGGTGGATGGTCAGTTTGTGTGTTGCTCACTCTGGTTTTCACTGAAGTGCAGTGAGATGCTTTTGGGAATCCCAGAGTGGTTTGGGTTGGGAGGCACCCTAAAGATGATCCAGTTCCAACCCCCTGCCATGGGCAGGGACACCTCCCACTATCTCAGGTTGCTCCAAGCCCTGTCCAACCTGACCTTGGACTCTTCCAGTGAAGGGGCAGCCACAGCTTCTCTGGGCATCCTACCATGGTGATAAGTGGTAATGGGGTTGCCTAATTTGTTTCTGAGTGGGTCATAGTTAATGAAATGGCTGATGTTTTGATAATAGTAATTATTAAAGATGATTTGGAACACAGTTTCCATTCACATGAATTCTGTCATAGTTTGTTCTTTGCATTTCAAATGTTCAGTGGTGTGTTTATAACAAAAATGCAGCTTCCTCTCCTGAAAAAAGACACTGTCACTATAACAGGATGTTTTCACTGAAAAAGAAATAAGGAACAAGCAGGCATTTCAGTGGTGCCTGGCAGGGCTATGGCTAGATAAAAGCAGTATGAGTTGGAAAGGAATCTGGATGAAGGTAGGGGGACATGCCTGTAGCTTCTAAATCACTGCTGTTCACAAAATAACCACCCAAAATGTTTCTTGTTTCTGTGCAGAATGCTTTGGGCTATCACTGTGACAAAGGTCTGCTGTCCTCCCTTGTTAGCTGGATTGTGGCAGGCAATGTGACACCATCCTTTGTGGAGGGCAATGCCAATTCCTCTCAGGTAAGTGGTGTTGTATGAGCTGCCCCAGGATAAGCAGAGTACAGGTGTGTCTCAGGGTCTTTTTTCCCCTGGTTTTGCATGTTTTGACCTGTTTTTCTCTCTTGTTCCCTTTTTTATCCTGTCACAGAGTTTTCTTGTGATAAAATCCTAATTTAACCTAAGATAGTGGTGGTATTACACTAAAAGGAACATGGACATTTTGCACAGAGAGAGTTTGTCTAATCTGTGTCCAAGAATTCATATAATAGGATTTATTAGTTAAGTTTTCTTCTAATCTTAATTTTTTTCTTGATCTTTTTAATAAGGGAAAATATGTAAAGCCTGATTTTTCTATTAGATCAGTATTTATCTGATAAATATTTTGAATACTAGTTGCTTTCTCTCTGCTTAAGTGAGTTCAAACAGAAAGAAAAAAACCCTGCAGTACCCAAAGTGGAGATGTGTAGTGCAGGTGGGAGAGAAGAGATCTTGTTTTACTGGGTTTGAGAAAGTTGTTTCCTCCAGAACTCTGTGGTTAATTCTGCCAGTTGTCTCTGCTTTTTCCATTCTTTCCCAAGATTGTAAGAAATATGAAGGGGAAATGTGAATGTAAGGATGAAAAGACATGTTTTGCTTTTTGAGATGTAATACTGCTTTTTTTGCAAGTTTGTAATGAGACCCTGTGAAACATGTATTTCTCTTAAGAAAGCAGCAAGCTTCCTGATCCCATCCTTGCTATTTTGTTATCAATCCTTCTGTTGTTTCTGTGTTGTCCAGGTCTGGTTTTCATGGATGGTGTTAAACATGGAGTCAATATTTGAAGAAGATTCACAGCTTCGCAGAGTCGTGGAGGGGGAGCTGGTTATTAATGCTTTAACTCCTGATCAAGCTTTGAAGGTGAGACAACCATTCAGCCCTTTTTGTTAGAGAGAAAAGTGTCCTCTTGTACCATTTAGATTTATCTCACATGCTTTTTCCTACCAGGATAAAATCATAAATAATGCTCTAGCTGGCTTTACTGGAGAAATTATACCCCAGGGAGGTTTATTTTACATTTTGAGTATGTTTGAGTTCTTTATATTTAAAAGCTACCATGCAAATGTTTCAGAAAACTTGAGCCACTAATTTGTGCTCTTGCATGATTTTCTGTGTCATCCATATGCCTCACGACCTCCAGTGAATTTATTCTGTACCACTGAGGTGGTGAGTGCTTATTTTTCATGTGGGAAAATGTGTCTGTATTTCAAACTGATGATTTTTCAGTCAGATGATTTTTCAGGTGATCTGAACTTTGTAGAAGCCTGTGGAAGCCTTTAATTTTCTCTCTACTCTCTGAATTATTTTCCAAGGCTTCCAGAGCTATTTGGGTCTCTCCCTTAACAAGGTACTTAGTCACCTATACTCTTGATTTTGCAGCGTTTTTCAGGTTCTTTGCCCAAATTCAGTTAGAAATTCTGGAGTGAAGCAAATGGATACTAAAGCTGTCCAGTCTCAAAGTGTCCTTTGTCTCAGCTGTGTCAGTGTGTTTTAATGAAGGAGTTATGAAAATAGATTTGCCTGGGCTGTGTCCAGGTCTTGGTACAGGTACAAGGTCTTACATCCTTGGAGACCAGTCTAAAGGGCATTTGTCCTTTGGGTTGCACATCTTGATTTAGCTGGAAAACAAATAGGATTTGGGTCGTGTGTGGAAAGGCATTCCCAAGGTCTGGTGCAGGGGATGAGGTCTGCTCTGAGACTTGGGAACTCAGAAAAGCCTCTCATTCCCCTGCTTCAGGCAGAGTCCAGGGGAGCTTGGTATGGGACTGACTGTCCAATGATTTAGTTGGTCTGTGGTGTGACTAATGTGGGCTGCTGCTGCTCATATGTTGCTTTGCCTTTGTTCTGCTTTTCCTTCTGTGTTCTTTCTTCACCTTAGTTTTACTTCACATTTTGAATTTTCACTAGAGCTGTTCCGGAAAAAGGTAAAAGTTGGAAGTCTAAACCAGGTGCATCTACCTCTGAGAGGAAGAACAGTAATTAACTGTTGTTAACTCCAATAGCACATATTTTGGCCCTGCATCAGAGCCATCATGCTATTTTTATTTAAGCATCAGAGATGTAACTCTGCTCTCCAATATAAGTGTGAGCTGGGCAGCTCGACCTTCAAGACCTGTGACAGATGTGTGACTGTTCCCAAAGTTTCCTCCTCTGTAATTACCACATGTTCATGCTGTGTTAGTCTGTTAAATTAACCAGTGGCAACCTGTTACAGCAAGACACTTGTTGTTTCTGCAGAAAGCCCAGGCCCAGCTGAAGCTGCCCATCGTCCCTTCCCTTCAGAGGCTCATGATCTACCGCTGGGCTCACCAGGCCCTTGCTACCCCTGCAGATCACCCTCTGATGCCACTGATCTGGCAGAAATTCTTCCTCCTCTACCTTCACCGACCAGGACCACAGTATGGGTGAGTCTGACCTGCTCCTGCAGATTGGCAACACTTATAATGAGCTGTCACTCCACAGAAGGTTGGCTGCAGCTCTGAGTACCAGCAGCTTCTCTAGGGAGTCAGTTTACCTGCAGAGGTGCTGCCTTGACACTTGGCAACAAGGCTTAGTTGTGCTTTGTTGTTCCTTTTTTAGCCTGCCTGTAGATGGCTGTATTGGAAGGCGTTTCTTCCAGAGTGCAGCTCACGTGAACCTGCTGAGTGAAATGAAGCAGCGGCTGACAGAGGTTGCAGACTTCCACCACGCTGCCAGTAAAGCACTGAGAGTGGAGAGCCCTGTTGAGGGCACTGACAGGTCACCAGAGAAGGCCAGCTGCTCACCAGAACACCTGACTTCACCTGAGCTGCACAAGGAGCTTGTCAGGTAAAAAAACCCAACAAACAAACACCTGCCCAGTTCTGTCTGATTCAGTGCAACTGTTACAGCACAGCTGTGGAAGACAGGAAGGGATGTGGCCTTAGATGTACTGCAGGCACTTGTTACATGCATGGAATCATGGAATTACACAGGTTGGCCAGCCCACCACTAACTCATGTCTCCAGGTGCAGGGTTGTGGCCAAATCTATTATTCTGTTGGTACAACTTGTTTTGTTTGAGAGGGGGCTGGTTTTACTACCAAAACTAAAACATGGTTGATAGAATTGTAGCTTCCCTTAGGGGGAAGAGCTTTGGTTTTTAATGAAAGGTAGCTCCAAGCTGGTAAAACATCTATTGTTTAGGCATATCTGCTACTGGTACAGCACTAGCTTTATAGCTTATAGCTAGTTATAGGTATAAAATGCTACTTGGTGTATATACATCTGTTTGTCACATACCAGGACCTAAATTTATGTCTGAGCAAGATTGTTTCATCAGGAAATTTACTGGGGACTTCAGCACATGGTTCAGTGTGTTCTGTGCTACCTGACAAGTGATGTCTGTTTAACCAAAGCCTCAGCAGAAGACTCTCCTTTTGTCTAAGGAGAGGGGCATAATCACTCCCTGCCACTCACCTGCTGAACACTCACTTGTGTAAGGGATGGTGAATTCCAAGAGGTGCCTCATGCACACTAAAACTGAGGCTGTGCCCTTCAGAAATCAGTGATTCTGTAACACAGAGACTTTTGGTCTGGAAAGTCCTCTGTAAAAAATGTTTGCAGTATAACAGTGTCTGAATAGTCCCCAAAAACTAGTTGAAAGGATTATTTAGAAAGAGCCCCTTTTCAGGGGGCTTGGGCATATGGAATTTGAGCTCTTGTTGGATGCTCCCCTCAGCAACCAGTGGGTGCTGTACAAATGAACAAGGGAGATTGTAAATCCTCCTTGGTCCTTTGTGAAAAACAACCCAGAGAAGCTCACTGGATGTAACTTGAGTAATTTTTCAGTCTTTCATTTCAAAGAAGTTCCCCACTCCAGCATAAATCCAAACTGTTCTACACTCAAGTAAATCTTAGGCTCAGGAAGTTTAATGACCTGTCTAGGAAACTAGACAGGGGAATTATTGGTAGGGTTTATAAGAGCTGATTCTTGGAACTAGACTACTTCCATTTTTTTCACCAATGACACTGGTCTAGGAAACAGGGGCTTGCTAGTGATACTTAATACCACAGTGTGAAGATTTAATGGCATTCTAGTGCTTCCATGTCAGGAAGGCTTGGATGGTTTGATTATAAAAAGGGTGCCACTCAGTGGAATTATGTCAGCTGAAGAAATAGGTGTATTTATCTAGAAGTACAGTGTTAGCAGAGCAGGAAATGAGAGTAAACTAGCTATGAATGAGACTCTGAAAAGAACCTAAAGGGTGTAACTGAACTCAGATGTCACCTTTTGAAGAAGGCACTCTGAAGAAGTCATGGGGTGAGAAGCCAAACTTGCTCACATGTACTCTGTTTCTATCTTTGGTCTTTTGGCTGGTGTTGTGGCCAGATTCCCTGACAGAAGTGACTGTTCCAGTCCTGGGTCTTATGCTAATTTGTGTAAATGTTTTCCTTTTTAAAATTTGTCCTGTTACTCTTTCTTGCTGCCCTTCATATTTTTCTATGTAGCTTCTTTTCACTGGTGGCTTTTGAACTGACAGTAAACTAGTCAAAAAGCACCTGAAAACTATTTTGAGCCATGTTACCTTTTAGCATTATTTGTTGCCTTAATTCTAAACTCCAGAACAATCAAAGCTCATGCTGATTTTCCCTCCTTTTTGTTCTGTTTTTTCTCAGGCTTTGTAATGTTTTAATTCTGTGGTTGGAAGAAGAGAGTTTCCAGAAGGGTGACACATACATTCCCTCCTTGCCGAAGCAGTATGATGTACACAGACTTGCTAAAGTCATGCAGAACCAACAGGTGAAGTGCCAATAATACTGAAAATATGGGATCCAAAGTTCTCTTTTCAAAATAAATCCTTGAAATCAGTGAGGGACTTGGTGTCAACTAGTCTTTAACACGTATTCAGCAAACTGCCTTCCTTCATATCTGAAAGAGGACTCAGAAGTAAATTCCTTGCATATCTTAATGAGAACTTATTCTGTACTGTTCCATAATTCTTTTTATGTTCTAAGATAGTGTTAGAGAATTCCTGAAGTTGGAATTTTAAATAACAAAAGACTAGAAGCCAAAAGAAGCTTGTGTTGATAATCTGTAAAATGTCAGGTTAAATATAAGTTAGTGAGTGGGAAGTGTGTATTATTCCATCCATTAAGCCTAAAGAGTTTGTATAACTAAAAAAAACTGTGAGAGGGGGGATTTTGGAAGGGCATTTCCTTATGCTTTCATAATACCCTGTTTTTATTCCACCAGTGTATGTGGCTGCTGGAAATGCAGCCTCCTTTAGCCTGATTGTGGTTAATCCTGCCATGATGTTTTAGACTACCTTGGTCCCTTTTTGAGAACAGATTTTTAATAGTCTGTACCCTTTGTGTCCTTGTACTTGTTAAAGTCACAAAAGCTTTTCAGTAGTGACTGAATCAGTGACTTAATCAGTAGTTTGTATGTGATAAAAGTTCTTCAGTTTAGATTTTTTCACTCTTAACAATGAATTTCTTATGACTTAAAACTGCAGGGTTTCTTTTCATGTACTTATTGCAGTTCCCCAGCTACTAGGATGGATGCACAGTATATGGTACTGACCAAAGTGGGAACAATAATTTAATTCTTTTGTGCTTCAGGATTTGTGGATGGAGTATGTCAATGTGGAACTCGTACACCATGAGTTTCAGGAAGCTCTAAACCTTTGGCTGCAGGCTCAACTTGAATCACACGCAACCTGTGTTCCTGCAGGGCAAACAGATTTCACCAACCCTTTATCAGGTAAGAGATAATGGTATTGTGCCATAAAGGGATTTTAGGATGTGAAAGCCTTTTTTTTTTGTTTGTTTGTTTTTTTGCTTTTATGTGGCTTGTTTTGTTTCAGTTTAGTTTTTCTTGTTGGTGATGTTCCCAGTGTGTTTCCCTAGAATTCTGGTGTGGTCAGAAGCACAGAAGGGGATAATTGTTATGATTAATATACAATAATAGTCAATGTTAGTATACATTAAGAGTGTGGTGAGATAGGATTTTTTTTGTGACTGATTAAAAAAGCGGAGGGAGGGAGGCAATAGAAAGAAACTGGAATAGTTTCACTGTTTGGACAAAAAAATCTGAGTTGGAATCAGCAGGAGGAGAGGGCTGACCTGGGAAGAGGC
>VYZS01012013.1:81204-104953 GCA_013400695.1 Neodrepanis coruscans | reverse complement strand
TTAAAACAAAACAAAACAATGGGCAAATGTACCCCCAGATGTCAGTGGTATGTGAAGACACTTCAGGCTAAATCAGTCCTGTGATGATCTACTGTGTTACCTCCATCTTCACACAAACAGTTATCTCTAATATTATACATTTAGATTTTGCTTTCTTTCAAAACTAAAAGCTTTTTGATTTGTGACTTCGCCTTCAGCACTTACATTAGAAGGTTGACTGCAGATGGTGTGTGCAATGTCAGTGAGAAAATCCAGTGTCTTGGTCTTTAATTCCATTATGAAATGCCAAGTTATTTCTGTTTACTCAGTGTGGCTCTTCAGTGGGATATTGAAATGGGCAGCTCTTCTCAGGAAGAGGAGGACAGTCCTGGAGAGCTGAGTTTGAAAGAACTGCTGGTGTTGTTGTACTGAGTTACTGTGTTTTAAAGTATTTCAATTTCTGAAGGGTTTGTGATCAGGGCACTGAAGTTTGTGTTGCTGCACTTGTGCTTCTTTTCAGTAACCAACCCTGCTACCCTTGGTTGGAGAGTGACACTGCTGTAGCCTCCACCATGGTCTCTTTGTTTGCAGATTGCATCAAGCTTTTACATGAGAGCTTTAAAGGTGAGTGAAGTCCACACCCTTTCAATCAAGTGGCACTTTCTGTTCTGTCAGACTAAACCAGATCTTTGTTTGGGATGTGGGACAGGGTGAGGATTTTATTCAAAATGATCACTGCAATCATATCAGGAGCACTTGTTTGTTTCATCCTTAGAGGACAGTTTTTCTTCCTTGGCAGTAGTAGATAATGTGGTTGGTGATAATGTATATTGGTGAGATAACAAGTGTAATGTGAAGGAAAGCATATCAAAATGAGCTGCAATGAGAAGTGCATGGCTTCTTTCCAGGTCTGGGTGTTGTTGCCATACAACATATGCAGTAGCATGTCACTGACCAATACATGCTCTTCAACAGCTGTTCCTGGGGGTAATTTAATCTCCAGGATTGATCATCTTGAGCTCCTCCTTGAGCATTGCTTATTGTGCCTGATGTGTAGCTAGATGTAGGAATGGAAAAAATTATTTTTGCAATACCCCTTAACAACTTCTGAGGATGAACTAGATTCAAACTTCTGTTATTTTCGAATATTTATTTTTACAAGGTAATTGGTTTTTATAAAATTCAAGATACGTAAGATCTTCTTTAAAAAAACCAAAATGGTCCAACATTAAAGCAGTTAAGTTCTGCATTGAAGGAATATTTTATAACTTCAGATTATTGTCCAGCAGCTGTTGAAAAGAGCAGGGCAGAGCATAACATCATAAACCTTCCGATTTGTTGATTTGCAGAAAAAATATCTAAAAGCTTAATGTGCTTTTTTTAAAGCTTGATGGGTGTAGTTTAGTGTAACTTAGAAGTTTTTCATCTCCAAAATATGACTTACTTTTGAAATCCATATTTCCTTGATTCTTCTTTTTTCCTGTTGTTAATGTTGTTAATTGTTAATTATTTTCTTCGACTCTAGAAAAGCTGTTGCCAAGCCATCATGGGGCTCTCTGGTTACATCTAATGCATTACTGTGAGTGCTGCACAGCTCCCAAAATGCCAGAGTTTATTCTCTATGCCTTCCACACTGAGTTCAAAAGGCTTCCATGGAAGGAAATGCATCCAGACCAGATGCTTATGGAGGAGTTCTTCAAAGTGAGTACATGGCATCTGTTGAATTAAGTTCATGATCAGTGTTGCCCTTGAAAATGGAGAGCTGAAGGCAGTTATTGTAGCAAGTAGGCTTTTCAAAATTGTCTGTAGCATTCACAGCTGCTCATTCTGTGATGGAGTTTCGTGAAGGCCTGCATTTGAGTCTTAGACAAAATTGTGGGGAGCTGTAAAGCTCCCAGTGTCTGTAATCTGCTGGTGCTCCGAGTGTCTCATTTATTACGTACATATTTAGTGTGTATTTAGTTAGATTTAATATATTTTACTATTGCCATATTTTTCTCACTTCCAAGTTGTCTGTAGCAAGCAAGGCTGATGTAAAATGCTGCTGGGGATTTATAGTTGACTAAGGAACTGAAAAATAAGGAGGAATTTATATCTTGCATTGTTTTATTCACCTGATTTCCTGTCTCCTTCCTAGATCGAAAGAGGCAGCCCCAAGAGCTGTTTCTTATTTTTGGGTTATGTTTTATGTGAAATAAACTGGGTCAGTGTCCTGTCTGATGCCTGGAATCCCAACCCTCACCCTCAGACTCACAACATGATTGTCTGTTTGCTGTATATGATGGTCCTGTTGGCAAAGGAGGAACAACTTATAGGCGAAGAGGTAATTTTTGAAAATGCTCATACTTGTCTCTCTTAGAGGAAAATTAATCCTTTAGTAGAAAGGACACTGGATGCAAGTTCTTTCCCTTCCAGAGTGATTAACTCTAAAGTGATTTTTGAATATGTAAAATACCCAAAATAGTATTCCAGAGATGGCCAAGAGAAATTCCTGAGCTGAGGCATTTTGTATGACTTGTGTGAAAAAAGAAGGACAGTTGTTCATTTTAAGAAGCTTCTTAGGTGCTGTAATCCAGTAGTGTTGGAAGGAGTAAGCAAATTAATACAGGTAGTTATGGGAGTTAAAAGCTGACAATCTAGGTTTTGGAAATAACCAATCTTTTAGTTTCATTAGGACAGTATTATACATACCTTAAGGTGAAGCTTTTTTTGACAGCCTAAGTGAAATAGAGTGTAGGATCAGCTCTCACTGTGGCCTCTGTTGTCTGTATCACCTTTTTGGGAGGTATTGGGAGGCTCACTTAGGTGGTACTTTCCAAATCCTACTCTGGCTAATTCCTCTGCGTAGGTAAATCTTGCACACTCTTATCCAGTCCATTGTTTCTGGAGGATTTCAGAGATGCTGGGTAATCTTTCAACTCCCATTTCACATCTGTCAGCTTTCTCTCACTTTCCAATATCTTCTGTTTTCCTTTTCCTCTGAGGTATTATGAGATGTTGCATTAAGATGTCACCAGCAGCCTTTGACCACAGTTGTATTTAAGCTGAGGAAAATTACGAGGGTTCACTTGGTTTGACCTGAATGTATTTGCTTGTCAGAAGCCTCTCAAGCTTCAGAAGATACCTGTTTGCACATGGTATGAGTCAGCCTCAGGAATTCCCTCCTACCCTCCAGCAGTGTGTTAAACTGACACACTGTCAGGAGGTTTTTGCCTCCCAGGAAGTTCCTGTGACAACTTGATCTAGATCTCAAAATTTCTCAGCCCTGTGTTCCAGGGCATGAGCAACTTGTTGTACCAGTGTCACGTTCTTGTTGAAATAGTCTTGATTTGGGTTAGTTCTGGATTGTCAGTACAATTCCAGTATATGTTAATTCTAAAACATGTAGAATCATAGAGTTAGAAGAGAATGTAGAATGTCCTGAGCTGTGAGGGACCCACATGGAACATCAAGTCCACCTCCTGCCCTGCACCAAACAACATGAATGATCACCATGTGCATGAGAGCATTGTCCAAACACTCTGAGCTCTGTCTGCTTTGAGTCCATGACCACTGCCCTGGGGAGCCTGTTCCAGTGCCTCATCACTCCTCAAGGGAAGAACCTTCTCCTGGTATCCAGCCTAAACCTTCCCTGACACAGCTTCCTGCCACACAGTGTTTCTCAGCATCCAGGGGGGCCTTTTTTACTGCAGGTGTTTAAGAGTAGGCAAGAGCTTCCTGCGGGCACAGAGACATTTCCATCTGCAGACTTGCACTGCCTGTGTGAGCTGTGGGCAGTGTAGACTGCTGTGCTGTTCAGGGTGGTATTTATGTAAATAAGCACTTATGGAGTCTCCCAGGCTGGTATAGGATTCAAATGGAAGATTAAGGAAGCCACTTTCTACTGTGAACGTAGATAAACCTATTTTTTTAAATAGTATTTTAATGCCCCTTTTAAGCCCCTACTTGGAGTGACTTTAACTTGCAGGTCTCCATTTCTTTCTAGCTGCCTTTACGTGTTTACATGTCAAATTTTAATGTTCGTGACTG
This sequence comes from Neodrepanis coruscans, assembly GCA_013400695.1. Classification (NCBI taxonomy): domain Eukaryota; kingdom Metazoa; phylum Chordata; class Aves; order Passeriformes; family Philepittidae; genus Neodrepanis; species Neodrepanis coruscans. The sequence continues at coordinate 100,945 of VYZS01012013.1, read as the reverse complement.
ATTTTTGTGCTTGGTTAGAGCTGCTGCAGCAGTCTGAATACTTTGTATGAATGCTAGAGATGACATACATGTGTTAGTTTACTGCTTGAGTAAGGAATTGCTCTTCCCAGTGGTCATCTATCTCTGTAGTTTCTGTTCCATCTCTTTCAAATTCTGGAGCTGGGACTTTTTCCAATATTGAGTACTGTGAATATTATTTTAAAACTGCAAAGAAGGTGTAACTTAGACTGATGTTTTTAAATCTTCAGGAGTCACCGCTCATAAATCTTCTTGGACAGACCAGCTCCCTTCCTTGGCAGCTTGTGGGCATTTCATCTTACCAAAGCATCATCAGCTACTGCAATACTCACTACCCTCCCTCTGTTATCCTTGCTAAGGATGCTGCAGCTGAACTAATTGTGAAGCTTCTGAAAATCTCAGCAGGCTTTGGAGTATCTTCAGATAGTCACATCCACCTTGTGAGTTGAACTGGTCTTGCAGTGTCTCTGAGCTATTCTTGGCTTTGCAAAGTTCTACTTCTGTACATTATGGAAAGAGTCCTAGGCATGATTTTGTGTGTTTGTTTGTTTGTTTGCTTGTTTTTTTAAATGGATTTTAATTTTGTTGATCAGGATGCAACACTGAAGTGCCGGGCATACATTCGCCAGGTGGTTCAGTTCCTCAGCACCTTGGAGCAAAGTGGAAAGATCACCCTTGCAGCTTTGGAACAAGAAATGGCCAAGCTGCTGGATGATGTAGTCATCTTTAATCCCCCAGGTTTGTGTTGTAGAAGTGGCAAATTGCTTTAAAGCTGTCAAGATCCTTTATTCTGCTGCGTGGATTGATGAACATGTGTGACTTTGTAATTACCTGCATTACTATAATGTCTCCCTTACAGGCAGCTGGGCACGTTGCTTTGATGATGTATATATAGGTGGTATATTAGCACACAGCAGAAATATGAATTACCCCATAGAGCTGTCAAGAGTGACAGAACCACCATTAAAAACAGGGGTTGTGTTGTGAGTAAAACTGGCTGATACACAGGAGCTTGAGGGATTATGTTTTTTTATAGTGTCTGAGTTTGTTTTTTTTTAATTTTTACTTGTCATTTACATCTTTTTTAGCAAGAGGAATGGCAGGAATACACTCCTTTGATCATGAGTGATTAGGAGTAATGGGTACAAACTGAAAGTGAGGAAATTTAGGCTGGATATTAGGAAGAAATTCTTTACTGTGAGAATGGTGAGATACCAGAACAGGTTGCCCAGTGAGATTTTGGATGCCCCAACCCTGTCAGTGTTCAAGGCCATCTTGAATAAAGCTTTGAGTAGCCTGGTCTTATGGGAGAGGTACCTGTCCATGGCAGAGGGTTGGAATGAGATGTTGTTTAAGATTCCTTCCAACCCTTAACATTCCATGATTCTATGACTGGAGAACTCAGGAATGGGTCTAAATTGGAAAACTTTACAGTACTGAAGTAGAAGGGTTATATTGATGTACACTAATGGTATGGTGTGTCCACACACACAGAGGATTTTTATCAATCCCATTTTTAGTACTAGTCCCATCCTGAGGTTCCTCCATCGAACTGTAAGTTCAGGTGGAATCAGCTGTCTGACTGTACTCCACAGAAACTCCTGCCAGGAATTGTGTGGGTCATGGGCAGGAAGAGGCACAGGTGTGCTGGCAAACATAAATGAGGTTTGTAATGAGCAAGAGGCTTTTCCCAGTGTCTACAGAAAGTGTTCAGTGGTGAAGCTGAATTTGGCATCAATTTGCTGAAGCCGTTCCCTGCTTTCCCACTTCCAGACATGGACCTGCAGATGCGCCACCTGGCCCTCAGCAGCCTCTTCACAGAAACGCTGATGATGCTGAACAATTCCAGCATTACCACGGCCGAGTCTCTCCGGGGAAGCTTGAGGAAGTGGGTAGAGAGCAAAGTGCATGGACTGCTGGCCATGCCCCTCCTGACGGCCGCCTGCCAGAGCCTGGCCTCGGTGCGGCACATGGCCGAGACCACGGAGGCCTGTATCACTGCTTACTTCAGTGAAGGTAGGAGCCTGGCCCTGCTTGTCAGTCTGGGGTGCCAGGGAGCACAAATCATCAGGGGTCGTGGAATGGTTTGGGTTGGAAGGGACCTTAAAGGTCGTCTTGTTCCAGCGCCTCTGCTGTGAGTAGGGACAAGGGGAGATGACCGCTTACACTTCACTCTGGCACAGGGGTGGGTTGGATGGGGTAAGAGGAAGAAATTCTTCCCTGTGAGGGTGGGGTGGCGCTGGCACCGGTTGCCCAGAGAAGCTGTGGCTGCCCCATCCTTGGAAGTGTCCAAGGTTAGGCTGGAGAGGGCTTGGAGCAGCCTGGGGTAGTGGAAGGTGTCCCTTTCCGTGGCAGGGGTGTGGGATGGAATGGTCTTGAAGGTCCCTTCCAACTCAAAACATTCTGTGATTTTATCAGTGTGGTTTGGGTTTTACAGCTACTCTTAAATGTGTGTTTTCTTAAGAATGATACATGTCTCTGTGAAACCATTTGCTCTGTGTAGTGTTGCCATTTTTCTAGCTGAAGGGAAGGACTTCTTAAAAAAAGATTCATTCCAAGAGAAAAAAAGACATTTGTCCCCTCCTGTTCTGTTGACTAATTTAAGGAAAAAATACTCTTATTTGTTAAAACTCCGAAATTCTGTGCTGTGGGTGGTTTTCTTTCTTTTTTTTTTTTTTTCTTTCTGTTCACATAATCCTTGTGGAACCACATCTCCAGCTCTTCCTCTTTCTGTGTGGAAAATTTCAGAGCACCTGAAGGAAATACTTTCAATTCCATTGTTAAAATGTTCAAATTGTAGCCCTGGCTGAATGTTGGGAAAATATCTCACCTTGACTTCAAGGAGGTGCCCTGTGATAGTGAAGTTTTTCTCTTCTCTCTGTCAGAGTTGCACAACGTGCTGATTATGTGAAAATAAATAAACCAGCCCAGATTCTGTTACCAGGAGTCCTGGTTTTTAGGTTTTACTGAATGCTGCTTCCTCACAGGGTTCTTGCTCTTTGCTTCTGTTCTCATCTTAGAATCTCCTCACCGCCAGGATTTAGGCTGGGGCCCTATACTTGCTTCTCTCCAAGTTCCTGAGCTAACCATGGATGAATTCCTGCAGGAGTGTCTGTCTTTAGGAAGCTACTTGACCCTGTATGTCTACCTCCTGCAATGCCTGAACACTGACCAAACTCTTACCAATGAAATGAAAATCCTGATGACCATCAGCAAATGGCTGGAGCAAGTGTACCCCAGGTACAAAACTTAAAAGGTTTCTGAATGTGCCTGGACTTTTAGATGAAGTTAATTTATATTTGTGAAACTGGGATAATTGGGTGTCCAGGTTAATTTCAACAGGCTGCTGGATGAAAAGGCCTGGCCTTCTGTATCCACTGTTATGGAATCTTTCCATCTGCAGTGCCAACACTTGACAGTTGTGGTAGTTAAACACAACTAGGAAAAATAGTTGCTAAAATGATAGTGAGTTTCAGTCATTTTTCAGTCAGAGGGGCTTGATTTCAATGACAGCCTGGATTTGTGCTCAGAATGACTTGAAGCAAACCCTAAATCACTCAGGGTTCCATTTTCCAGCATGTCCACTAGGTGGGATGAGTTATATGCTAAATATTCAGTCTGACACTGGGACTGTTCAGCAGCTCTTAACCAAACCTGGAGCCAGTGGGCCTGGTGGAGTGCCCAGAGTTAGAGGCCTTTATTGCTGTAAAACAACTTCCTAGATAACTGGGTTCTTGGGGGAAAGGATGCATAGCCTTGGGGTCAAAATAAAAATACTTTGTGCCTAAATTATGTAACAATTGTATTTACAGTTTCTGGTGAAATTGCCAGGATTTAGCAAACGTGATTAGTACTTTTCCATATTAATGTTGATAGTGTTCATATTTTCTGTGAAAGAACAATTTGCAAAAATGTAAATTCTCACTTTTTTTTGAAATGAAAAAAACCCAAACCTCACTCTCCCCCACTGTGGTAGGTACTGACTGTAGTAATTTGGTTGCCAGAGAGTGTAAAGGAGGCAGCAAAGCCACCACACACAGCCAATTAAACCTTGTTCTAAACATCAGGTCTGAGATTTTCTGGGATGGGAAATGACTGGATGGAATAATATTAGGATTGTCTGATGCAGGAAACTCGTGCTGATGCTTTATGTGGAAAATCTGAGCTTGTTAACTTAAACTGCAAACTGCTTGGGGAAGGATTAAAAATATCATAGGGGGAACTTAACTTTGTGCTTTACTCAACAAAAACCTTCAATGTTTCCTTTTTTTTTTTTTAAGATCATATTAAAAATATAAATTGTTGTGGAAACAACAGCTAGTGCTTCCTAAAGTGTTTTATTGGTAAGTAAAGAAAAGGACAAAATAGTAGGGATACACCTTCATTCCTTATACACCAAGTCTTAGGCAGAAAAAGTCTCCACTTAAAACTGCAATATCTTTTATTTCCAGTTGTAAAGCCTAAAAGGAAGCACTGTTTTGTCCTCTTACTGGCCCTTAAAACCTGCTAGCTGATGGATCAAGTCCATAAGAGTAGCAGTTACAGCAGTATAAGAACTGGTAGGATGTATAGTCATGCTATCCTCACATAATAGAGTTCCTGTCGCTAATTAACCATCTGAGTTCTTCATGGGCCTAACAGGGAGAAAAACAAACTTCTGAACCTATGCATCTGACCCTTTTTTTTTTTTAATTTATATTTTATTCTTTAATTCTTACCTCAAGCTCAGCAAAGGAGGAGGCAAAGCTGTTTCTTTGGTGGCATAAAGCCATGCAGTTGTCCCTGATTCAGATGGAGCAGGATGACACCATTCTGATGGAATCCGTCATCCGGACACTGCTGTCCATCCAGAGCAGGCAGAGTCAGCTGGCTGAAGAGAGACTGACTTCTGGAATACTTGGTGCTATTGGGTTGGGCAGGAGGTCTCCTTTGTCACCCAGGTGAGGTGTGAAGTGTGTGGTAAATTAATTGCTCTGAGTTGTTGTGTTACAGAAGCTGCAGCCTGGGGCCAGGGTGCATCACTATATTTCATATGATATTATATCATCCCCTAGTATATATGATACCCTGTAATGTGTATATCCAGGGAAACTGTCTGCCCCACACCTGGAAGGGTTCCAGGCCAGGTTGGACGGGGCATGGGGCAACCTGGGGTAGTGGAAGGTGTCTCTGCCCATGGCAGGGGGTTGGAACTGGATGAGCTTGAAGGTCCCTCCCAACCCAAACCATTCTGTGATACTCAAGTGACTTCTTTTTTTCTAATGCATTGGAAAAGGCCCTCTAAAGCCTTTACTTTGTCCCTCATGCAAGAGATACCTCATGGCATAGAACTTGTGGTTTATCTGCTGTTGAGACCTGCAAATCTGATGCCCCCTCCTCTCTCTCTCTCTCTCTCTCTGTGCTTTCCCCACGCAGGTTTCGGGTGGTTGCCCGCAGTCTGTCCACCTTCCTTCTGGTGCAGATTCCTGCAGAGAGCCAAGTGCGCCTGAAAGCTGGGTCAGAGCCCAGGCTGTCTCAGAAGGCTCAGCAGGTGAGCTGTGCCCATCTCTGGCTGCTTGTCATGCCCTCTCTGTGTGCTTGTTTAGCTTTTGGGGTGAAATAGTAAGAGTCACTGCAGGCATTTCTTCAGGCTGAATCCTGCTCTCTCGCCTTGCTGCTGAATTTTGACAGTGTTTGAGCTCTATCCTAAGGTAAAACTGTTTATACAGTGTTCTGTGTTCAAAATAAAGGCATCAGTTTCTAATCTTACATGCTGGAAAGGAGCAGATGGACTCATGTCTGTAAATCCTGACTTCACAAGGTTTGGACTGTTGCAGGTAGAGGGAATTTAAAACAAACTGGGAAGAACAGTGCTGCTGAGGTTGCACTGCTTTTCAGTGATAAAGCAGGGCTACATTCATAATGATATTTGCTTTTGTGGAGTCAGGGCTTATAAGCACTGTGACAAACATTCCTGTTCTAGCTCTAGCATGTGCACAGTCAGTGGTGTTTTTTCAGTAAGCATGTGCAAAAAGGAAGGAGTTGATTAGAAGCCGAATCAAAGTAACTTGGTACAATTTGCTTCTCTAAGAAAGGAATTAAACTTGTTCAGAAATGTTCCAACATTTACCCTGGCTACTACTACCAACACGGACTTTCCTACTTATAATTCCTAACTTGAGAGTTAGATACTAACTTTAATTTTATTAATAGGAGCAAAACAGTTTTAACTAACTTCTGTTATGAAAGTTAGGATGTTCACAGGAACAGCCTGAAGCAAATAGTTGTGTGTTGCAGTTTGTAGTTTGTAATTTCTGTGAAGCCATGTCCTGAGTTTATGAAGCAAATAATTGAGAATATTTGGGTTACAGAATCCTATCCAGTTTTTGTGTTGATCTCAGGGGGAGAACAGCCTGAAAAATACAAGTTGACTTGAAACACTGTTAGATGATTGTGTTTTATGACTGCATTGTCCTGAAAGCTCTGGGTTCTGTAGGAGGTGAGGATCTTCCAGGGGAGCTGTGCATGTGCTGGCTCTTGACCTGGTTTGTAATGGACCAAAGTTCACACACCTGACAGAATCTCCCCTTGCACCCATAGGCACTGAACTCTCTTGAATCCATGGCATCCAACAAGCAGTACATGGATTACCAAGAGCAGCTCTCCCAGGCTTCTGTGTTCATCAAGCATCCAGAACATTGCCTTCGGGATGGCAACAACCTCCTGTCTCTCCTGGTCAACACCCTGTACCCCGAAGTGCATTATTTGGACAGCATTCGGTAGCGGTGCTGAGCTCACAGGATCATCACCCACTGTCAACTGCCCTGGTTTACATTCAGTGTCCCTTTTGCACAAGTAGTTTTTACCTTCAGAGTTTCACCTTAAATGAGTCAGAATTGAGAATGGCACACTGTCCAAGTTTTCTCCATTTCAAGGTTTTGCTTTCCTTTTGATTTTTAGGCCTGTGGAATTGTTTTGTTTTTTTTAATTGGTATTTTTTTTCCTGGCTGAAAGCACTTGAATATCTTCCTGTGTGTGGTGCACTTCTGAGAGGAGGGTACCTGGGGATAGGTGTACAAATCATTAGTCAGCAAAGCTCATCCCGGAGCATCTGAAGTTTTTGCTTGGTGCCTTTTTTTATTTTTCAATATGTCATCACTCAGGCCAGTTCAAATGTACTGGAGGACTGTGTGTAAAAGTGGTTTGACTTTCTTAGCCAGGATACCTCTTAGTCTTTCCTGAGTATGTGTCCAGAGATTTTTGTGAAATCCCTGTGTTTGGAAGGGTGGTATTTAAATTTTGACTTTCTTGCTATTCCATTGAAGTCTGTAGTTGAGAGGCATGCCTACAATCTTCATCCACATCTGTAAATACCAATGAAAATTGGAACTGAAGAACTTTGTTTTTTGCTATTTTCTAAATATTAGTGTGTCTGCATATATATATTGCTTGATTAAATGCAAACAACTTCTAGCCAAGTTCAAGGGGATTTAAATCCAGAAACAGATTTTTCTGGATCTCTAGTGTCTGGGAGGGGAACAGTTAGTTATGATCATGTTAGATAGGATTCCTTAATTCTTGAAGTCTTTTTGTTTAGAGAATACTGATTTAACAAGTGGGCACCCACCACATCAGTTCATTTTCTTCTGCCTGTCTGGGCATGACATGATAATGAGATTTTTAGATGACACTGTGAAAAGGTATTTTTGTTGTATTATATTTGGTGATCACTTGTTAACATTCTGTTGCCAAAGCATGAATCATGAGCCTGTAAATCTGTGGTTTCAGCTGAATGATCACTGGTTTTGTTGCCCTGTCTGATCATAAGACGTTCAGGGAAAACAGAAGGTGAGTTTTTCCCGTTGGCTTGTTTGATGTCCCTTTTATCACTGATCCATTTGAGTTGGCTCAAGGCCCTACAGTCCCAACCCTTACAGTGAAGGAACTGCTTTTTCTCTTCCTCCATTAAATGTGCCTTTGTGTTTATGACATGGTTGCACGTTAAAACATGAATTCTGGTCACTAGGGGATAGAAATGTGCTACCTACTGTCTGGTCGACGATGCTTTGAACTGTTGCTCTTAACGGTGGTTCTGGTGCTGCAGAGCAGATCAGCTTTTTCCTCATGGCAGATTCTGCTAATTATGCCAGCTGGGTCATTAGATCACCGTCATATTAATGTGGTCTTAGAGTTCTTTGCTCTATCTGCGAGCCTATAAATAGATATACATATGTACATCCCTCTGTATATTAACCAGATACCAAATGCAGCATGTTTTTTAACAGACTCTTTTGGAAAATTTCGTGTCTGGAGGAATACATTCTGCTGCTTTCCCCCCTCTTGAAGACTTAAAAGCACTGTTTTTTGTTAGAGTCAATGTTACTGATGAGTTGCATATAAATTGTGGAAAAGTCAGAAATACGTGTTTGACATGCACTTTCAAAATGAAGAATTGTTTCAGCTGTTGAGTTTTTACAAATGTTGTATTTATAACATGCTTTGTCTGCAAAGACCATGCAAAATAAAAATGAAAAATCAAGCAACTAGTGACTGACACTGTGGTATTTTCAGCTTGCTGGAACTTGCAGGTAACGTGTAACTGCTGTGCCACCCACAGACCAGTCTTCTGCCTTCACAATCAGTGTGGTAGTGATAGGAGTCTGAACTTGTGCTCTCGTCAGGCACAGGGGAGCAGTTTTGTGAATGATCAGATCCACTGGAAGTTCTCTGTGCAAATATGAACTCCAGAGTGTGGGGCCTCATTTTCCAAATGCTGCCCAACAGGTTGACTTTTTTATTTCTCCTAGTTTTCCTGGAAGGACTTTGGCATTTCCAGCATCCCTCCTGCCTCAAACTACAATGTCCTTGTTCACATCACTGGTTAATCTCAGAAGGAAAACCGAGTTTTTTGTTGGTTTTAGCATTGTAGATTGCATGGGAAGAGATGAAATGGGGACATCAGCTACTCAAAACCGAGTGTGCCTGTCGCATCCTTGGTGCAGTTTAGTTGGAGAATGAGTACCTGTGGCCTTTTGAGTGTTTGCCTCACACCCAGCCCAGTTGCTGCACTGGGATGAGTTGTTGCCTGTGGATTGCAGCTTAAGTATTTATTAATAAAATAAGGCACAAATAGAGAAATGGACATAACAGCTGCATGTGGCATTAACTTCACTCAGTGGAATGGAGGACCAGAAGTCAAGCAGCAAGGTGCCTGAGAGATGGTGCAAGCAGTGACTGTACAGCATCCCACAGGGGCCATGGTGCTGTGGTGATAGGAGATGGTGGTGTTTATTCTGGAAGCTAAAATGCTCCACAGAGTGATGGCCAAATCCTCCCAAACCCAAATGTGCAGAACCTGGGCAGGAAAAAGGGGAGGAACTGGAACACACTTCTTAGGCCAAATGAATTCAATGCCAGAAGCCTCCTGGTCTGTGCCCTGTTGTGTTTTGTCCTTCCAGTTTGTACTGACTTGACCACATGGTGGTTTGAGCCTCCCATGAGGGCCAGGGTATAGGAGTTGGTTTTGGGACTCAGAGTCTGATGCTTCTATTTGGACCTAAACTCCCTGAGTTAAAGAAGTAATTTTTGAGAGAAAAATACAGTGAGCCAAGCCTGAATCCCACACACAGGTAGAAATGGGTTCTCTATAAATCATAAGGGCTCATAAATCCTACTCAGTTTGTCCAACTGATATCTCTGAGGTCTCTTTGTGACACCTGTGAAACTGAGCTTACATCTCCCTGACTACACAGTCTGCTATGACTTCCTTTTTCTCTTTGCATCTCTTCTCATTTTTATTAAACCTGGCTTTGCATGCACTGGGATTTTAAGCTGGGGTTTAAAAGATCAGGTTCAAGTATTTCCTTGCATTATTTATTTTTTCCTTATTATTCTGGCTAAGTCATTTAAAATTGTGCTTTACTTTCCCAGCACAGGTATTATGAAAAACTGAACTTTAAAATAATGATTCCCAGCCTGGGACTGAATTTGCAGGCAGGACCACAGGCTTGATGGTAATTCAGTAGCAGCTTGGGATCCCAGCCAGTGGTGGTTGTTAACCAGGAGCAGGATCATTTGGGGAAGAGTTTTGGAGCTGCTGCACTGGAATGGCTGCACAGAGCATCAAATCCAGCAGTATAAACTCAGAAGTAGGTTCATGTCACTTGGTCTTTTTTTTTTAATTCTTTCTCTTCCTCCTCATCTAAGCCATCCTGTTGCTCTTTCCAGCCCTATCCTGGACTTGTGTCTGCCTCTCCAGGACTCCAGGCTCACTCACAACACCTTGAACTATAAGCTGAATCTTCAGCTGGTCTTGGAGGATGTTCACAGTTGGGTTAGAGATTTGTCTATGGACAAATTTTTTGGCACTGGATTTGCCAGTGACATTGTTAGTAGTGACTTCCTCTCAGGAAAGCTTAAGAGATGAGTAGTCAGAACTTTTCTATGTAACACAGAGATGGAAACTGTTTAGAAATATTTTTTTAGCTTAAAAGAAAAACAAAAAGCCTATTTGTTATATTGGATCATTTTCACAGCATATTTATCACAAAGAGACTGAGTTTCTGGGCACTAGGTAGAGTAGTAGAGTAGGGTTAGAACACAGACTAATTAGACTTTGCATGTCCTGCTCTTGATTCTACAAGCTTTTGGAAAACCTCCTCTTGAAAGTTAAAGTTTCCTTTAAACTCTTAAAGAAACTCTTCTGAAGATAAGGAATAGTAATAATGATTAAAAAAAATCCCCAAGCCACCAGCAGAAGTTCTTGTAGTGTTCTGTCACAGCTGGCATTTGAAACATGGCAGTAGCTCACTTGTAGACTGCATGTGGTTGGACAAGTGGAGTGGTGAAATATCACTTTTTTTGAGTGATATTTGAAAAATGCCACAGCAAAAAGATGTGAGAAAGTTTTATACTGTTACCTGCTTGCTAGATACCTGACATGGCCTAAAACACACATGGACTGGTTAAAACAGACATCCTGTGCAGCTCCTCTTCTGCTCCTCCAGCTCCAGTACCCTTCCCCTTTTCTTTCTTCTCTCTTCCCTCTGAGGGTTGTGAGCAGCAGCAGGGCTGGAAGTCACAGCATATAGAACGGTTTGGGTTGGGAAGGAGGCAGCAGTTCCAACATCCCCCACCAAGGCCTGTTTGACTTTTCTGTGCCTCAGCCAACATGAGTTCTTGTGTTCCCTGGGAAAGAACAGCTGTGCAGGGAGCAGATGGGAGTGGGGTCAGTGACAGTGAGTGTTATCACCCAGCTCAGCTGCATCTGGGTGCTGCCCTTTGTCCTGGCAGAGTCTGGCTGCTGCTGTGCCTGCGGTCAAAGTTCTCGTAGGTGCAGTCTGGCAGCTGTGGCCTGGCAAGAGGAGAAGTCAGAAAAGGTGAGGACACGTTTTTGGCTGCTCTAGGCTTTGCAAGGGGCTTCAGCGAGTAGTTAAGGAGTGTTAGAACATGTGTCTGTAACATTCCCATATGGATCCTCCACCTGCAGCAGGTGGTCTTTAAAGGGTCTGAGTTGCAACTGGTGTTTTACATCTTAAAGCATCCAGAGCAATCTCCTGCACCCTTAGGATTAACTGCTGCTACTGGGCTGCTGCTCAGAGCCTTGGGATTTGGTGACAAATCTCCCCTGAGAAGGGTCTTCTCATGTAGGTGTTGGTATTTAAGCTGTTATCTGTGTAGGTATTTATACAAAGGCAATCAATGGTGCAGTGCAGTGCAAACCCTGATAAATCATCAAAATTACTCTTTATTTTTTGCAAATACTTATTACTAATTTGACTGTAGAATTAAATTCCTTGTTGTTTCTTTGTCTGTGCCCTGTTGACTGTCCTGCTGAAATGGCTGTTGTTCTTGGGCAAGGTGAGGGGAGGAGACATCATGTAGGAGTAACTCAGGAAGGAGGTATCACTCAGGTTGGAGACATCACAAACAAATAACTCAGACTGCAAAGGAGCAACCTCAGGTAAACGTAATTACACTGACCCTGGGTGCAGTTTCTGTTGCCTGGTGCCAGTACAGACCCCCATCCCCTCACCTATCCCTTGGGTGGATGATCTGTTTAGTTTAATGTGGCATTATTGAATCATAGAATGACTTGAAAGAGAACTTAAAGCCCATCTTGTTCCAACCCCTTGCCATGGGCAGGGACACCTTCCTCTATCCCAAATTGATGCAAGCCCTGTCCAACCTGGCCTTGGACACTTCCAGGGATGGGGAAGCCACAGCTTCTCTCAGTAACCTGGGCCAGGGCCTCACCACTCTCACAGCCAGGAATTCCTTCCCAATATCCCATCTAATCCTGCCCTCTGGCAGTGGGAAGCCATTCCCCCTTGCCCTGTCTCTCCATCCCTTGTTCCAAGTCCCTCTCCATCTCTCCTGGAGCCCCTTTAGACACTGGAAGGGGCTCCAAGGTCTCCCATAGCCTTTTCTTGCCCAGGCTGCCAAGCCCCAGCTTTCTCAGCCTGATTTCCAACTATGCTGTGGGCTTATTGGACAGCCCTTTGCTGGTGCAGCATCCATGTGCCATGGTCTCCAACCTGCCCCTATCCCTTGTCCTCACACCACTGGGGTCTCTTTTCAGCTGTTCCCAAGTCAGGGTCTTCTCCCAGCAATGCCTAAACCTAATTCTCTCTCACAGGCTCACCTGGCCATCAACAACCAGCCTCTCCTTGTCCCAGGAGCCTGCTCTCAGGCCAGAAAATTGTTACTAGAGCACAGAGCATTTCTCCTCTTACCCATCTCCACCTTCCTGTGGGATAATGTGAGAAGAAGGCAAGACATCCTTACCTGGCCAGGCTGGATGGAGTGGAGGAGGGACCTGTGAAGGGGGAAGGATGATGTGGGTTAGCAGTGAGGTCAGAGAGAGCTGGGGAGCCAGGACTGATCTAGAGCTGTTGGGAAGCTGCACTGGAGGGTGGTTGTGGCACCCCAGTGAATGGGAAGAAGACCTGATGCCAGGCATGTGACCCCCTAAATCCCCCTTGGGATTTAGGCACTGGAATAAAAGGAGCAAAGCATTTTTGGTTGGTCTGATAAGCTTCTACTTTTCAAGAGAAGTGATGGCTTTCACAAATGTGGCATCAGACTGTTCCTACAGAGGAGTCAGTGATGTGACATCTCAACCTCCTTGGTCCCCTCCTGCTGATGCCACCACACAGCAGGAACAGTGAACTGGGGGCTTCTTGGGGTGTCTCATTCCTCAGTGTCCATAACCTGACTCTCATCTCCTGTAAGCTGGGAGACCCTGCTCTTATGGTCTTGCTGTGGTTGGGAGGTGGGATTTCTCTAATGATGGGGAAGCACCAGGGTAGTGAGGCCCTGGAGGACTGAGAGGGATGGCCTGTAAAATTGAGAATGCCCATCCCAGGGGATTAAACTGTTGTGTGGGATGCAGCAAAGGTAAATCCTAGTTGTGGGCCACAGGACAGGAGGTAGTAATTAGCCTGCTTCAAGGAAAAAAATAAAAACCTGATTTTGTAGGCAGTGAGTTCTCCACTAATTACCCATCTGTTAGTTTATTAGCCTTTCTCCTTGGATGCAGAGAAAATCCTGCTCCCTCAGTCTTTTCCAAGGTCCCTTCCCAAAGGAGACTCTCTGTTAGCAGGCTGTGACCAGCCAGACAGGAGTCCCTCTTAATTCTTCTTAGATTTCCCATTAGAAATGTCCTTACCCTGGGGTAGAAAAATAATAAAATAATTTAAAAATGAAAAACCTAAACAAGCCCAACCCCCTTCTGCCCGACTATCTGCTGCATCCATCACTGTTACCAGCTGGACAGAGGGAAGTCATGGTACTCACCTTCTTTGGAGAAAACAGAGAAGCTCAGCATCACCAGCAAAATGAGCACCTTAATTCCCAGCGGCACAAAGATCAGGATCATGAAGAAGGAGCTGTCGGATGCTTTGAATTTATAGAAGTACACTGCCCCCTCTGCTCTCCCATGGCTGTTGACAGCAATGCAGGTGTATTTTCCGTCGTGGGTCAGGTACTGGAGCTCCTTGGTGACGCGATGGTTCGTGCTGGTGACGGAGGTGAGGTTGCTGTAGGGGGGCCCAGTCCAGGTCAGGGCAGGTGTTGGCTCCCCCTCAGCAGTACAACGGGCCTGGAAGGTGTGATCCCTGTTGGAGCTGACGGTGATGTTAATGATCCTGGGGGCAGCTGCAGGAATAGCAACAGGGGAGGGAAACCGTGTCAGGCTTCAAAGGCTGGTCTAGTGCAGAACACCTGGAATGAGCCTTGGTGGACACTGAGTGTGTTGTATCGGGATAAAACTGGATGACAGGGGCTGGTGAGGGAGAGGCTGGACATGACCCAGCCCAGAAACCCCCTGTGCCCTGGGCTGATCCCCCAGTGTGGGCAGCAGGGGAGGGGGGATTGTGTTCCTCTGCCCCCTCAGGTGAGACCCCACCTGCAGAGCTGCTCCAGCCCTGGGGAACAACAGCACAAGGACCTGGAGCTGCTGGAGAAAGTCCAGAGGAGGCCAGAGGACTCCATGCTCTGAGAGCTGGAGTCCTTCTGCTCTGGAGGCAGGCTGGGAGAGCTGGGGGTGTTCACCTGGAAAAGAGAAGGATCCAGGGAGACCTTAAAGCCTCTTCCAGAGCCTAAAGGGGCTACAAGAAAAATGAAGACAAATTTCTTATCAGGACCTGCTGTGATAGGACAATGGGTGATGATATTTTTTAACTAAATGAGGAGAGATTTAGATTGCATATAAGGAAGAAGTTTTTTGAAATGATGGTTGTCCAGAGAAGCTGTGGCCACCCCATCCCTGGAAGTGTTTGAGGCCAGGTTGGATGGGGCTTGGAGAAACCTGGTCTAGGGGAAGGTGTCCCTGCCCATGGCAGAAGCATTGGAACAAGATGGTCTTGAAGATTCCTTCCAACCCAAACCATTCTATGATTCTATGATTTTTATCTATCTATATTTTTTTGTGTTGACATTGGAAGGGGCTGCCCAAGGAGGTGGTGGAATCACCATCCCTGGAGGTGTTTAAGAAATGTCTGAATGTGGCACTCAATGCTCTGGTCTGGTTGACAAGGTAGTCATTTAACTTGATGATCTCAGAGGTCTTTTGCAACCTATTGGATTCTGTGGTTCTGTGACCACCCATCATCCAGTTCCTGGTTGCTTTGGGGTAACACTCCCACACCAAGACACTACTTTTGTATTCTACATATGTGTAGCATATGGGATTGTGTGACTTAATGAACACTTAAATATCAATTTTGTAAATCGGTAAATATCATTTCAGGGATGCAAAATGTCGGGAGATGTGCTGTTGGACATGTCCTCTTCCACTGCTGGACCTGTCTAGTCTGCTAAGGAAGATTATCTGCTATGACCAAGCTTGTCTTACCCTCCAATGCTCTCCTCTTGGCTCTCCTGACTCATTTAATGCATTTGGTTCCTAAAGGTGTTATGAAAAGTGAAGGGAACTAAATGAGTGTCTTTACAAAGGAAGAGCTGGAATTAATTTTTTTACAGGCTTGATAGACAACAAAAATACATTTTGCAACCACCTACAGCATCTCTTCCTCACTGTCTATATAATGCAAGAGGAATTTGAGGCTGTGTGCCAAATATCTATGTGTTTTATCTTTAAAGCTTTAATTTCCCTCTCCCAATCAAACTATCAGGGTCCACTCTCAAGCCTGGGTACTGTATCTCTGTGTATTATCATTCCTCCAGTGTTAAAATCCAGGCAGCCCATGAAAGACATGTCTTGTCTGCACCCTGCCCTGGTCATCCTGTGTATGTGGGTGTTTAGGAGCTGATCCAAGTGAAGGAGAACCTCCCAGAAAGTAACCAAGCTCATCCTTGGGTCCCATCTGGATGCCCAACAGGCATAAGGAAGTTCTCTTTCACAAGCAAGGTCATCCAACCCCATGGCATGAGTAAGATCAGTTTCCAAGGCCAGCTGTGTCTCACAGCAGCCCCTTGATCCCTGAGCTCACCCTGGGAGGTGGGAGTAGCATTTGACATGTTTCTGTGAGCTGTTTTTTCAGGCTATTTGTACTTTGTGTTGCCTGCTCCAGAGGATTTTGGATCTATGGCACCTGGGTGCTCGTTACCCCATTTTTCCAATCCTCTGTCACCACCCAGACCTTGCTGTGCTAACATTTGTGAACACATGCTCAGCACCCAGGCTCTCCAGTTTAGGTTCTGGTGAAGAGGATGTCTTTAACCCCATGACATGTGCTGCTGACTCCAGCTTGCCTCTTTTGCTGCCTGCACTGATTCTGGGCTGCAGGGACAAAGTGGGATGCCCAGGTTTTGGTAGGCTCTTACCCCAGCTGCCAGAGCCTCGCTGTTTCCTTACTAGTTTTGCTCCTATTCCGTTCCCCACATTGTTCTCATTGTCTCATATTGGAAAACTGAAGAAGACACTGGATATTCCCTGCCCAAATATTCTAAACTTCTTCACAGAGCCAGAAGAGCCAGCCTTTTGGAAAAACACCTCAGGTAAACTGTTACCACGTCATCAGTTTCTACATCCTGTGGCTCTCACTTCCCTACGGGATGGCTTTGTCTCCTTTGGCTCTCAGGCCCTCTTACCAATCAGATGCAGCTTTATCCCATTCCTGCTTTCATACTTGTCGTGGACATCTCCAGCCAGCTCCACCCTGCAGAAGTATCTCTCGCTGTCGCTCCAGGTCAGGTTGTCAATCCTGATGGAAAGGTCCTTGTGCCGGGGGTTGCCAAGCAGTTTGTATTTGTTCTTGTAGCTGATGGCAGTCTTACAGAGCTCACTGGTGCTCTGGCTCACGCACTTGAAGACTATTGTGCCATTGTAAGGTTCCCTGATCCTCCAAATGGCAGTGAGGGTCCGGTCAAATGCTTTGTAGGGGTGTGTGAAAGTACAGGGCAGAATAACCATCTTCCCAAGCTCACCAGTAACATCAGATGGGACATGAACAGACCACCCATTGCACTGCACACCTGAAAGCAAAAGCAGATTGTGGGATCACTGAATGGTTAGTGCTGGAAGGGACCTTAAGCATCATCTTGTTCCAACCTCCCCTTGCCATGGGCAGGGACATCTTCCACTATCCCAGGTTGCTCCAAGCCCCATCCAACCTGATCTTCAACACTTCCAGGGATGAGGCAGCCACAGCTTCTCTGGGCAACTTGTGCCAGGGCCTCACCACCCTCAGAGCCAACAATTACTTCCCACTATCCCATCTAACCCTGCTCTCTGTCATTGGGAAGCCATTCTCCCTTGTCCTGTTCCTCCAGGCCCTTGTCCCAAGCCCCTGTCCAGCTCTCCTGAAGTCCCTTTATGCAGTGGAAGCAGCTCTAAGGTGTCCCTGAAGCCTTCTCTACTCCAGGCTGAACAGCTCCAACTCTCTCAGTCTACTATAGAACAGATGCTGCAGCCCTTAGAGGATCTTTGAGAACTCCTGTGGACTCATTCCAGCAAGTCCATATCTTTTGTTAGTGCATTATGCACTCGAAGAAACAGATTTTTTTTAAAGGTTAAGAAAAGTTTTCCCTGTATTCAAGAACTTGATGGCTTTAGGCACTGAATTGTAGCAGCCCTGCACTTGAGTGCATGCACTGACACGTGTTAAAGTATTTGTTCTGCTCATTTCAGTGTCTGCATCACCCCTGTAGAAGGTGGGAACAGCTGATGTTTCTAATGATCAGTGCTGCTGCTGTCACAGAGGAGCATCTTACTCCTAAGCTGCAACAAAACCTTATTAAAGACCTGACTATACTCATCTTATGAAGATTGGTGAGAACAGGCACGTTCCTATGAGAGGACATGATATAGGGAAGAAGGATGCCCTTGGCACTAGAGAAGTCACCAGTTAGCAGAGCAGGTTGTCACTGTGTAGACTCTAGCTGCCAGTATCATCCTTGTCCTGGGGAGGAAAATCCTGATTTTCCAGCTGAACTGTCACAAATTGTTGGGCTTTTGCTCTCTTGACCATATTTGCTCTCAATAATCCGAGCACAGTCTGAGGAGCTGAACCTCACTGCCTCAGTCTGGTCATTTTTGTCCAGTGATGAAAACAGCCTTCACCTGAATGGTTGCTCTCCACCTACGAAGTGTATTTGGAAAACTCGATGTCTCACACATCTTTCTTCCCCAGGAACCAACAGTGCCTGTGTAGGATGTGTTTTCCATACAGATCATATAATTCCAGAATGGTTTGGGTTGGAAAGGACCTTACAGATCATCCAGTTACAGCCCTCTTCCGATGTGCAAGGACAACTTCCCAGTTGCTCCAAGCTACATCCAACCTGACCTTCAACAATTCCAGGGATGGAGCAACCACAGCTTCTCTGCCCAACCTCTGCCAGGGCCTTACCACCTCAGAATAAAGAGTTTATTCCTAATATCTACTCTAAATCTCCACTCTTTCAATTGAACATAAATATATGTCTATCTACCCAATGTCCTGCTAGTATCAACAGATGTAGCAGCAGATTGTGGCTTCAGAAACATCTGTGTCTACATTCCTGTCTTACACAACTCAGCTGATGGCTTCATTAAATCAGCTTTCCACTCAGTAGGTGAGAATGTAAAAATGTAAAGGTGTCCTTTAAGTAACTCCAGCCCTGGTCTATCTGGCTTCACCATAATTTGTGGGCTTTCAGCTGTTGGATTTTTCTTGTAGGCCCAAAGATAAGATTTGTTTTTTGTTCCTGTACCTGTTGTCCACAACACTTGACAAATGCCTCAGTGGCAGTTCAGCTTGTAATAAGCTATTGTGCACTGCACAATGGGCAAAGGCCATCCTGGGACTGGTTCTCTGCTGTTCAGTCATTTACCTGGAATCAGCTCCAAGCCAGTATTTTGATTACTGAGATCTGGAGTCAATCTGCCCTGTCATTCACTATATTGATACGGGCACTTTTTCCAGCCCAAGTAATCTCACATACAAAGCTGCAGGACTGCAGGAGCTTCAGGAAGCTCACGGATTTTAAATACAAGGATCTGGTAGTTAAACAGAAATTGCCAAAAATGCCCCACAAAAGTTTTCTGGTTTATTTGTCCTCGTTCTAGTTACTTTACAGCATGTCACTGTAACCTTTTCTTTTCCAGAACTGTAGGTCATGTGTTTTTGAGTACATGACTTGCTTTTCTCTGTCACCTCTTTGGGTTCCTTTTTTTGTTTGAAATCTTAAGCAAAGAACACTTTAATTTTTTTTTAGCACATAAGGCTCCCCTTGCCTTCCAGAGGAGAAATAACATGAAAAATAAGTGCTTCTGATGTTACCAGCTCCACCCATTTCCATGGAAACACAGTTTGCCTGGTTCTGAGTAGAGAGAGTTGTCGATATTCTGTGTATAATTTACCCTTAAACTTAAAGTTTGGCATGGTAGGTCTTCCATTATTCTTCTTGCTAATATCCAGCCTCCATTTGTTCCTGGAGTTTAAGCTCTCACAAGGAAGAGAGAGGATCATAGGCACATGGCCTCCACACCTTACAGAAGGTAACTCCCCAGAGGAGTTGTCAGGTCAGTGCATCTGTTTGTTGTCAGTGGAAAAGCTGTGAAGACAAGAAGGGCTGAGGATCACCCCAGGCACTAGCCTTGCTCTAGCAAATTCTGTTTAGTTTAATGGAATTTAAGGGCATATTCAAAGTCAAATTAAGTGCCCATTGTAACCTGAGAAAAATGTATCTGTTGCGTAATAACTCCCAGGAATGTGAAGCAGCACTTCTGGGTGGTGATGGAAAAGCTGCATCCGCCTGACAAAGCTGAGGAGAAGTTAAGATGAACTCCATGCAGAAG